>JBAMNC010001564.1:0-268813 GCA_037902135.1 Cetoscarus ocellatus
GGGGGGGGGGGGGGGGGGGGGGCAGTCCTTGATGTGCTGGAGAACCAGTCTCTCGAAGCACTTCATGATTACAGGTGCGAGGGCAACAGGGCAATAGTCACTGAGGCTGGATGCGGGTGACTTTTCTGGTATGGGGATGATTGTGGCAGATTTCAGGCAGGTGGGGATGACTGCTTGGGCCAGGGAGAGATTGATGATCCCGCTGAAGATGCTGGACAGATGGTGCGCACATTTTATCAACTTTTTGGCTTTTAAGGAACAGTGTGCAGCTCTTTTTATTAATTGCCAAAGGCCTTTGACACTGCTGACCATGTCATTTGAAAGACAATTTATCAAATAGATCACAGTGCGTGCAAGCTGAAGACTTGACCTCCAAAACAGTGTACCACAGGGCTCAGTCTTGGGACCACTTTTATTTACTCTGTACATTAACAGTCTGTCATGATGTTTCTAATTTTTCATTTATATTCAGACAGTACTGTTATTTATTGTTCGGCCCTCACACAAGATCAAGTCCTTTGTCTTTTGCAGGAGGCCTTTCAATTGTATAGGACAAAACAAGGGAGCTAAAGTTGGTCTGACTGCGACTGGGCCTTTACTTCAGAAATAAGATTTTCTTTTGTTGCAAAAAAACTGTATTGATGCTGCTACTTTCATGACTCTGATTGATTATGGTGATGTTTTATATGTGCATGCATCTTCTCAATGCCTTAAATCATTGGATACTGTTTTTCATGGTGCTCCAAGGTTCATGACAAATCTTAAGGCTCGAACTCATCATTGTTTTCTGCATGAGCCTACTGGATGGGCCTCTCTGACCATCCGTAGACAATCTCATTGGAACATCCTGAAGGCTATATTTGGCCTGCTTCCATCATACTTGAGTAACTGTATTCACGTTAATAGTTCTGGAAACTACAGTCTTTGTTCTGTGACTGAGCCACGAAATTTGCTTTTGGTATCCGTCTCCAAAGTTTACCTTGAAATAGGCAATATAAATTCCAGATATGCTGCACCAACACACTGGAATCTGCAGCAGGAAAAACTATCTTGAGGAGATGGTCTCTTTAAAGCTTTTTAAGGTTAAAGGCATTGGAGGAAGATGAAGCAGGCTGTCGATGCTTTGAATTATGATTTTCTTCTCTGTGACTCTGAATTGATTGGTTGATCTATCTGTGTCTGTAATTGTTTGATATCTGTAACTTTGTTGCGCTGCTGCCTGGCTTTGTTAGGACACTCTTGCAATTGAGACATTTAATCTCAATGAGGTTTTTCGGGTTAAATAAAGTTTGTTATTATTTGAAATTTGTGATAAGATAGAGACATGAAAGAGAGCAAGCCTTTATTTTGATTAAGAGTTTACCAAAAACACTAACTTATGGTTAATTTTGGCAAATCTTCTCACCTCTAACTTCCCTGATCAAGAACTGTATTTCTTAGGTACTTTTTGTTCACTTGTTGTCTTGGCAGGCTGTAACACAGTGCCCAATTGAAACTGATTTGGTCCTGAATTTCAAGAAAAATAGGTACCAGTTCTTGCACACGTTTTTTTTAAGGTGCTCTATGAATGGATATTTCTCAGTTCTGTGATTTCCTGACATTTGACATTCATTTTAAGGATGGATTAAAGCTTTTTCTTTTTAGCCCTTTGAAAAGGCTCTTCTTTAAACATCATAAGGCATGACACACCAGGGAACAAACTCTTCAAATGACAGCTTCCTTGCAATCTTTGAAATTTAAACCAAAAAAGTAACAGCATGCCATTTTAAATTTAACTCTGTTTCTGTTTTTAATTTTTAAATGGAGAACTGGGGAGAGAGTAAAAGAATAAGTCTGTCTGTCAGTAAGTGAAAATACAGTGGTAATATAAACAGTAAAAGACCTGAAGAGATACCAAGGCAGAGAGGGGAAAGGAGAAGAGAGAGTGATTCTCTCTTTACTTCTGAAGGACAGAGGAAGAGATGCAGACACTGCACTTTCAATCAGATAGGAAAAGACCCAGTCATCAAGGCTTGGACTGAATATTTGTGTCTGAGGGTCGTTTTGTTTGAGGTTGTGTGTGTGTGTACTCCATGTGTGAGTGAGTAATAGTTTCTGTGTGTGTCGGGCTGTGCTAAGGCTGCAAATGTAGGATGTGTCATTCTGCTTTATATGGATGATTAACTGGGTATGTATGTGCTGGAGACAGAAGCTGTCAAATCACTGCTGACACGCAGCAAGTAGATTCTGAATAATTTATGAATATGTAGGATCAGATCTGCAAATTGATGGATTCTGCAGTGAAATTAAAGAAGAAACCAGGAGTCTTGAGCATGTTGAACTCTGAGATGCTGTCAGATTCATTAGAAACCTGTGTCAGTTACTTTCTGCCAGTCTCCACACCCTCTCATACTCTACAATAAAAATATGTTCAGAATATTGAGTAGATGAACTGGAAGGACAAGTACAGGGATCATGTCAGACATCAGGTTAAAGTCTGTGTTTTTATTACTAAAGATCACCACAGCTGAATATATAATGCAGACAAGTGGTTCCCAACAAATTTTCCTTGAAGCCCCCATAATTGTACCTAAGGTAGGCAGGGCCCCCCCTGGCCCCCACAAAGAGAAAAAAAACGTAAATTTATGTCTTACTAGCTGTGTTGATAAATTTTAAAAACTGCCCCTAAAGGGTTGTTCTCATTAGTATCACTTTGTATTAACAACTTTGTGGGTTTGTCATGATTTTAGTTCAGTCAGTCAACTCACGTTTAAATTGTTCTATTGTAGCTGCAAATACATGTTATAGGTTTGGGGCCCAGGCTCCGGTTTTATCACTCCCTGCAGAAAGGTTTACATGAAGGTATGAAGGAGTGATGAGCAAAACATACTGAACACCCCTGGAGCCTGCAGGTGGATGCTGGGGTGGCGGTGGGGGTGAAAGAACACGCAGCAAGTCAGTGTAGGGCAGCAGAGTCGTTGCAGGGCAGAGGGAGAGATGGGAAAACTCCCAGTTTAAATATACCGCCAAATTGAGAGGTGAAGAGTGTGATTGGAGGATGGTTGAGAGGAGTGAGACATGTGACATATGAGGATGTTTGAGAGGAGTGAGACATGTGACATATGCATAGCTGAGCAGCTCGAGTTGTCTGCCTGAACTAGCTCGCAGGCGTCGCTCCATTTATAGGATTCTAAATAACAATAGTCTCTTAGAAGAGAATTTAAAGATACAAACGGGAGGAATATATGCATTCAAGCATGGATACAGGGAATTAAACTAATTTTGTGCAACATCTATGCGCCTAATAAAGGTGACCCTGGCCTCTTTCATGAACTAAACAAAATATTAGGGTGAATGGAGGGCCATATAATATTGGCAGGGGATTTCAATGAGGTGACAAACTCAATTTTAGATAAAACCAAATTAAAGGGGGTGTTGAGGACTAAGGGTAGAGAGTCACTCCAGATATTACAAAAGGATGTGGGACTTACAGACATATGGAGGCTCGCTAAACCTAATTAAAAAGAATATGCATTTTTTTTCCTATTGTCAGAAATCATATTCTAGAATCGACCTATTCTTAGTGGCACATTCCTTGATAAATTGTGTGACCAGCTGTGAAATTAAAGCAATAGCTATAGCAGACCATGCAGCAGTAGAGTTATGTATAAGACCAGAATTTGGCTTTAATGTTTCTGTTACAGGACAAGGCCTTTAAAATATCTCTTGGGCAGGACTTAAAATCCTTTTTCAACATTAATATTGGTAGCACAGAGGAAATTCAGTCAGTTTGGGAAGCCTCTAAAGCTTACATTAGGGGAAAGCTGATATTGTTATTGCTCTCATAAGAAAAGAGAAAGTTTGAAAAAGATTAAAGAATTAGAGAGGGAAAACAGATTGAAAAAAATTGTCTGAACAATACACCGAATCACAACATCAAGAGATATGTAAGCTTAAATCCCAGTTACATGAAATTTATAATAAGGAAGTAGCCTATTTAGATTGAAGACCAATTTTTATGAGGGCAGAGAGAAAACAGGAAACATACTGTCTAGACAAATAAAGCCAAAGGACCTGTTAAATACAATCCAAGCTATTAGAAAAGGGAATACCATGGTTACAACATCTGAGGACATAAATAAGGTTTTTCTACAATTTTATGAAACATTATATACATCAACATTGTCTGACTGTAGCAGTCAGAAAGAACAAGACGTTTTTCTATCCAAAATCAACCTGCCCAAGCTTAGTCCTGTACAATTTGGGGGGTTAGATGATCCAATAATGGAGAGTGAAATACGAAATCTGTTTCATTGATGAGAACCGGGAAGTTGCCAGGCTATGATGGTTTTCCGGCTGAATATTATAAAGAATATATTGATATTCTTGCACCTGTATTACAAAGAGTATTCCAGGAGGCTTTTGATAAGGGATGAGTCCCCCCATCATGAGGCTTGATGAAGCTCTGATATCCTTAATTCCTAAGAAAGACATAGACATTACTGATCCTTCTAATTATAGACCCATTAGTTTGTTGAATGTGGACTTTAAAATTTTAACTTACGTGTTGGCCTTACGTCTACAACAAGTGTTGCCCTATATTATACATACCAATCAGACAGGCTTTATAAAACATAGATCCTCTACTGACAATATACGAAAGTTTTTACATTTGATGTGGCTGAGTCAATCAAGCACCGAGCCAGTCGATGCATCTCCTTAGATGCTGGGAAGGCTTTCGACAAGGTCAAATGGAGCTTTCTTTTTTCAACCTTGTCAAACTTTGGACTTGGACCTCATTTTATCAATTGGGTCAAGATTTTATACAGTCTAGGGTGGCTGTGCTAACTAATGGAATAATTTCACCTTTTTTTGATTTGTCTAGAGGGACGCGACAGGGATGCTCCCTAAGTCCGTTGCTGTTCATCACGTTTGGAAGTATTAGTGGAGAACATTAGAATGAATACAGGGATTAAGGGAGTTAAGGGAGGCCACCAGGAACACAAATTGATGCTTTATGCAGACGACATATTAGGAGTGATTGTTGATCCTCTAACCTCACTGCCACATTAAAAGGCAGGGTTGGTAATCTCGGAAAACTAGAATGAATTTGAATGCAGCATCTCTTCAGGACCCCGCCTAGCCATGCGAGCTTCCCTTATTTTCAGAGCCAAAACTTGACAGGTATGCATTCTCCAGTGTACTTGGATCCCTCTCAGCTCAGCTACACGCATTGAATCAGGGTCACTGCACGCCGGCAAAATGTACGCGCAGAAGGTGGGCAGAACAGCAGTACGGGATTTGATTCGTTTAAAAATTCAGTGCGAATCGCGTGTGATTAGTTGGTGTTTTCCCTGTTTTACTACTGCTGTAGACAGCAACTATTTTTCGCTCTCTTTTAAGAACACATCATGCATTGATTGCCATCAGGACATAACGATCATTTTAACCAGTATAACAAAAAGTGTATCTAAATCAGATTACCAACCCTGCCTTTAATGGATACTATTTGGTCTTATTCAAAGTTTTCAGGTTACACAGTTAACTGGACCAAGTCAGAAGCAATGCCTCTATCAGTAGTGTGTCAATCACATATGGTAGAGAACTTTAAATTTAGGTGGGTGCCCAAAGGCATGAAATACTTGGGGATTAGACTCAGTGGGGACTTGACAGAGATGCCCACATTGAACTTTAACCTATTGTTACAGAAGATTAAAAGTAGTTTGGACAAGCGGGAAAAGATCATGCTAACATTGTGGGGTAAAGTAAATTTACTAAAAATGACAACAATTCCTCAATTCAATTATGTAGTTATGATATTGCCAGTCTCAACACCATCAGCCATCTTCAAACAATATAAGCCTTTAATAAAGCTATTTTTGTGGAAAGGAAAGAGGGCTAGAATTAAATGGAGCAAATTATGTGCACCAGTGGAGAAAGGAGGATTAGGACTTCCAGACCTGAAATGATATCACCTGTCTTTTGATATGGCAAAGTTGGTGAAATATTGGAGGCGGGCTGATGGTGGACAAGACTGGTTAGCTATAGAAGCAGAGTTACGTCACATATTTAAGCCAAATGAAAGTTTGTCTCAGAAGATAAGTAATGACAACCCTGTTATGGCCCATTCTAGAGAGGTTTGGGCTATAGTGCAAAAAATGTTCAAATTACCACATAACGTACAGAAATACACATCTCGATGGCAGAACCGTGCAGTATGCATGGGAAAGGTGCCTGTGTTTTGGAGGCGGTGGCACCCGAGTGGCATATGTACAGTTGACGATCTGTATAGAAATGGGCAGTTACTTGTACTGAATTGACTGACACTTTTAGATTAGAAGGCAAAGGAAACTTTTGGAAATATGTACAGATGAGACATTGTACAACTTCAATTTTTTGAGAGAGTATGGAAAATCCTATCTTGGGTTATATCAATATGCCACCTGTGTGCCACACTGCACCACAGTTTTATAAACTGTTAAATAGTAGTTTAAAGAATGATTCAGAGGGTGTGAGGTCGTTATGGCAGAGAGATTTAAGGGTGGACATTACACAAGAAAAATGGTTCAACATTTTGTCAGAGTGTGGAAAATATGTGAAGGAAGCCAGAGGAAAATTTTTACAATATAAGATAATCCACAGGTGGCATCACACTCCAACAAGACTTCACACAATGAAACTTAACAATAATCAGTGTTAGAAATGTAAGATGAATGTGGGCACTTTTTTACATTGCTTGTGGGATTGTCTCCTTGTAGCACCTTTTTAGATGGAAGTACTGAGGGTCCTAAGTAATTGGCTGGGTTTGAAGGTTCCCCGAGTCCCTCAGCTGTGCTTATTAGGAGATAGATCTCAACTAGGAAACATTCCCAAAAGATCTTTCTCTGTTATAATGGTGTGACTTACAAGTGCAGCCCGAGTGGTCTTAAGACAATGGAAATCCACTGCACTGCCAGAACTAAACAAATGGGTAAATGCCATGGTGGAAACAGCGTCATATAAGTCCATGTTTAGAAAGTTGAGGAGTGATGAAGAAAATGGAGACACAGACTGGGACAGTTTCTGGACTCATTTAAAGGACACCTCTTGTTCTGTAGCTGGAACGTCTTAGTGATGCTGGATGACAATATTGTTTTTTTTTTTTTATATTGCCTATGTATTGTAAAATTATCTTCATACAAAACAAATTGGATTTTTTTTTGTTTTTCTTTTTTTGTTGTAAGCTGTGAAAACTTTAATAAAGTTTGAATAACAAAAAAAAAAAAAAAATAGTCTCTTTGGAGGCAGAGCTTTCCTTGTTCCTCTTAGGTCTTCAGTAACCCCCCTGGGGATGCCCAGACCCTAGGTTGGGAACCAAGGATGTAAGAGAATAGCACAATGAAACAGCAGGAAAACTTCATTTTTATATAACATATTGCATCAATCTCTATTTTAGAAACATACATGTGAATTTGGCTGTGTTCTGCAAATAAAACAGTGGATTCTCTATTTCTACTTTCCTAATGATTACTAAATCAGGTATAGCTCACTCTTATCTGAACGAAAAAAGCATAGCATAAAGTGAGTCCATGCAGCTAAGGCGGTGTGGCTAAAGTTAGCACAGGCATCTTAATCAAAATGACATAACATGTGATGCTCCTGAATAATGATAGCGTGCAAGTAAACATCCTCAGTCTCTATTCTGAGCAATGTGTTAACCAAATATTCTGACATCATTTGTAAAGTTTCAAAGCTGTTGGTTAGTAAGAAGGAGTTGGTTGGCTGATGCTGTTTGTGTGTATGTAATGTATGTGTGCACATTTTAGCCATCTCTGTCAGACTAGATCTAGCCAAACGGTGCCAAATACTAAAGCATAGCCTTTGAGAAACCATCCCCCCATAAACACTTAACAGACAAGATGCCATATGGGATGTTGATCCAACCTAAACATCCATCTTGACTGACACATACACCCCAGAGTGTGGGTGTGTGTGTGTGTGTGTGTGTGTGTGTGTCTGTGTCCCCAACAGAGCAGAAAGTTTGTAGAAGCACCATGAAGCAGGTGTGAGGTCAAATGTGGGCGATTTAGTTTTTCTCTTTTTTCCCCTTTTTAAACTCCCTACTTTGAAACACTTAACTTTCTATCTCTTAGAACAGCAGGGTGAAGGGAGGACATTCTGGAGTGAACACCATAGTTTTAGGTGTTTGAAACTGGTACTGCTGGTGCATCAATAGTCATGTAAAGGTGCAATGTTGCATTAAAACCATCAGTACAGTAAAATCAAATATATCTTAACTGCTAGTTTTGCTTTTAAAAAAAATCTACTGACTACCTCTTGGTTTATTGTTGGCAGCTCTTCGTTAATGCTGACAGGTTATCATTTTCGGCTTGTTTATATTTCACCTTGATGCTCAAACATGTTTCACATGCTTTATGGGAAACTTTTCCACGACAGACATTACCTCTGCCACCATGTAGAGGAGGACAGACCCAGGACACTGGATGTTGTGGTTCAAGGCTAGTTATGTTGTGAGGCTTTAAATTATTGGGTAACTTATCAGTCTTACAAACTCCTAAGAACTTATATCTGTTGAACAACAAAACAGAAAATTCTGTTTATCGATACAGGGCTAAATTCACTTCTTTAATTAGTGGAGTTTAACTACATAAATGTTAACAACAGTAGGTTTTTTTTTTTGATGAATAGCCCTATATTTTGCAACAACCTAAGTCAAAGCCTTCAAAGTGATGACACTTTTTGTAACTGTAACTGTAACATCCAAGTGTTTTTGTGTTTTTCCAAAATGAGAAAAAGGAAGTATAGTCTCCTGCTGTGTGGCAATCCTCATCAACAACATTCATGTATAGCCAAAATAAGTTAATAATCAGTTAAGACCAGATTCATGCATGTGCAATGCTTAACAACTTTATCAGACCACTACTCAATGTATGGCTTATGCTACAGCTGCACACACATTGCAGCACCTGATACTGAGGGGGTCATCGCACCTGCTCATGTCCCTACAAAGCCTTGTTTCCCTATGTAGCAGCTCGCTTATCAGGGAATTTTATTTTGCCACTGTGTGATGTGGTTTTCCACTATTTTTTAAACACACATGAATGTTGAAAGTTTTAGCCAATACAAAACAAAGAGTCCTTCACATGAACCATTGAGTGACGAGTAATTCAAGCACAGTGTGTGTAAGCAAAGCTGAGAGCATTACCTTTGCTCAGACTTATTTTTTGCTAACTTTATTTGGCTGCATGTGTGTTGACTAAGGTCCTCTCTACAAGTACTCCCTGAGTTTTTTTCCTGAAAGAGTTTTTGATGTGCCTGCTGCACAGAGGGCAGCAGGCAGTGCACGTTCCTTACAACAAGAAGGTTGCCAGTTTCATCCCTGGGTCGGGCAGGGCCTTTCTGTGTGAAGTTTTCATGTTCTTCCCGTGCATGCGTGGGTTCTCTCCAGGTGTCTGACTTCCTCTCACAGACCAAAAACATGCTCATTAGGTTGATTGATGACTCCAAATTGTTATTATGTGTGAGTGTGAGCGTGAATGGTTATTTGTCTCTCAAACAACCCCGAACGAGATAAGATGGTGTAGAAAATGAACGAGTTTTTGATGCAGCTGCACCTTGAGCATTGCGTCTCTGTGTGATTGGCCCCAGGCTGTGACACTCACCCATTAACACACAGGGGAGGAAAAGTGCAGGGACATTACTTTTTAACATTAAAATGACTCAGGGCTAGCTAATTGCATTTCTTGTGGCCTTTGTTATATACTATTTCTGATAGTGTTAAAAGATTAAAGAGACAACTAAAGAGACAAAAATCAGCCAAAAGTCTCCATTCAGAATAGTCACTCTTTGAACTGTAACATCACTGTATCTGTGACAAGCAAAATCTGTAGTTTGTACATTTCATGTGAGGGTAACACAAACTCCAGATCATGCAGCATAGTCTTTTCTTTGAGTATATCTATTGATTGTGATATCTTTCATTCTGATATATTTTAATTGTTGATGTTAAAAAAAAATAGAAAATTGCAGTTTTAGTTTTCATCAAACAACACACAAATAGCAGAACCACTGACATTGCACGACTTGGACATCGCAATTAATTAGTTAAAATGATATATTGTTTTGCATCACTTCAGGGCAAACTTACTGACAAGACTAAACAGTAGCCTGACATAGCAGTTCAGAGGGATTTTTTGTGTTACCAGTCTTTTCAGTTAATTTGAGAGTTGAAAATATGTACACATGCATAAAATAATCCAAGCGTTTGTTTTCATTGTTCCTTTTCTTTGGTACTTATGTTTAGAGGCAAAAATACTGTTGGCATGCTTCAGTGGTTTTCATGGCCTAAAAATCTTAAATGCAAAAGGAAAATCATATTTCCTCACATACTAACTTAGAAAATGTTTGAATGAAAAACACCATTCATAATAAATCTGACTGACGTAAAAGAGTGGCAGCAGAATAGTTGGTTTGTCTTTAAATTTGGCGGTTTGGCTTGTTATCCTCTGACATGTATTCCTAAATTTGAGAAAGTGTATCTTTCTCTGCTGAATTAATAGAACAAATGTTTTAGAAAATGATAAGGCACTTGTTATTTAAACCCTTTAATTTATTTATTTATTTAACAAAGAGCCCCAAGCATGCTTTACTTGAAATAATCATTTAATCCCAAAGTTGCCTGGTAATATCAGGGATATTATCAGGAAGTGCTTGTCTTCAAAAGATATCTGCCCTTGCAAAATTTTGATAAACCATCTTATAGTTCAGTATCAGAGGAACAAGATTAAATCCGACGACTCTGATCACTATCACACATTCCCCCTTCAGCTACAACATTATACAGTTATGATAAAACTAATCTAAAGTAAGACAAGAGTAGAGAAGACATGAATATGGAGGGGGACTGCTAGGAAGAAAGAGCACAGAGGAAAAAAAAAATTGGTGGTGGGGGGGCACAATATGAGCAACAGAGCAGAGAAGCAAATATGAAAAGGGATCTGGTAAGATGAAATAGCAAGGGTTAAACAAAGCATATTCATTCTCTCCTCCATGGAGATGACAAACATGGTGTAACTGGATGAGGAACGCAGCTTAGTTGGCACCCCACTCATGTATAAAATCCTAGGGTCCACTAAAATCCCCTCCCATCACCAGGCTTCGCTTTGATCAGGTAAATAGGTCAGCTGAGGATATTTGTAGTTCTGAATGATAGCATGCTCTGTGCATTTCTGTTTGTTTGCAAGGCCAACACTTACTCAAAGGACTGAAACTACTGGGAATGTAAAATATCTCGCTGAGTACTTGCTACATTGGTAATGCAGTGGTATTTAGCCTCTTCAAGCTGAGAAAAGCTTTGATGGCACCCTGCTGATATCTTAAGAAAACACAGCACATGATCTGGTGTGTCCATACATTTTTGTTTTGTTTCAGCATTTTTTTTAATTAAAGTGCTTGAGTAATGAAAAAGAAAAAGGAACAAAAAGGAAAACACAACTTTCTATTTGAAATAGGATTAGATGAAAATACCAGGGGAAGATACACAAGTTGGCTAAGGGTGGTTATGTCCCTATTGAAAACCTCATTTACCACCCCAAAAACAACTGATTATGAAATGCTATTAGGCTCATCAAAGGGCTTGATGTCAAGTTAAACTTTTTGTGATGTGCTGCATTACATTATCTATTATCTATATTGCTTATCCTTCAGAAGGCTGGAGCCCATCCCAGCCGACACGGGTTTAGAGGTGGGGTACACCCTGAATGGGTTGACAGCTGATTGCAGGGCCACATAGAGAGCTAGACAACCATCCACACTCACAATCATACCTAAGGGCAATTTGGGGTTACCATTTGACATAATGAGCATGTTTTTGGTCTAGGGAGGAAGCTGGAGTGCCTTGAGAGAAGCCACAAATGCAAGGGTTTGCAGTTTGCAAGACACACAAAGACACCAGCCACCTTCTTGTTGTGAGGCATGCATACTACCTGCAGTGCCAACTGTGCCGCCCTGCATTAGTCTAGCTATATCTATATCTGTAACTGAGGTCACTAACCTATTTTTTTGTACTGCTCATTTAAATTTCTTATGTATTGTGTTATGATTTATTTATTGTGTTTTCTAGTTTTTATGTTGTTCTTATTTGTGTTGTGCCAACATCTTTGTCCCTGTAAAGTTGTTATTTACCCTACACCTCTGTGAAGGGACTGCTAATAGACATTAGGGGTAAAACTGTACGGTAAAACTGGTGCAACCATTTTTTTCATTGTATGAAGGATCATTATAATCAAATGTTGTCCCGGCAAAATAAATAAATGGAATTAACTGAACTATATAAAACTTCGAAGATAGAGTCAGTGGAAATAGGGTAAAACAAAAGTTTTTTTTTATCCTGGTGTGTATGTGTGAACACCAAGCTTTAGGTTGCACAAGCTCTGCATATGTTCAAATATGGTTTAAGTGCAAAGGGCAAAGGGTTTATGGGCAAATTTCAGTTTAAAACAGTTTGCATTCTATGACAATTTGTGCTGTTGCACCAGCTAATGTAGTTTTAATGTAGACCTATTACATTAATCTTACACCTACTTTCCACTAGGTGTTAACTTCTCTGTAACAAAAAGAAAAAGAAAAAGAGGGAAAAAAGGTGCCGTGGTGTGTTGTTTTGGAAGCAGCTTGACATTACTAAGTTTGGTTAGACATTATGCTATACTTGCAATGTAGAATGTTATGTCTCCAACAAGATGAGGACACAATAAAAACGAAGATTCTGTAACTTTTCCATCTTAAAATAGTACTTTGGCTCAAGGACTCTGAAAAGAGGGAACTGCGTCCACTCCACTCCCTCAGAGTCCTGTAGTAGCATGCATGTATCACTTTGTAAGTTTGACAGCAAGCTGTGACTATTCTATGAGAGATGTGTACTTCTTTAAGACACATGAGTAGTTTGCTTATCTATGCATCTCTGCACTGTGCTCCACATCAGCCGGGATAAAACAAAAATACAAAAGTGGATGATGATGGATGAGTTGAGGAGAAGAAATACAGAGTAAGACAAAGCAAAAAGTAGGACTAAAATTAATATTGAACAGGCTATTACATGTTGACCAGAGCTTTAGGAAATAACGGGCTGCAAGTCGCTTAGTTTTTTCTGCCACAAAATATATTTTTGCAACACCACCACTTTTAATGCACGTTGTGTTGTTCTCACAGAGGGCTAAACTAATGCTATACAGTGTTTCAGAGTCTAAAACTACCAGCCATGGAAGTGGGTAAATTAAAGCAGTTCATTACGTTTACTATGAATTCAAGTTACTGCACAGCAATGTGGTAAATGTGTGTTCTCTCCTCTTCTTGAGTAGGGATTATGTTTGCTTTGCTGAGCTTCTGTGTGTTTCTGTGGCCCTATTCTAGACATTTATCTGTAATTAATTCACTGTAGTTTGTAAAACAGCACTAATTTTTGCCTTCATTACTACAGTTTAAATAGCTGCTTAAGGGTTTGTTTAAACCCATGACTAACTTGTTATTAATCCAAAATGACACAGAGAGGCAGGCTGAGTCCTGATATTAGTTAAAGAAGCAGCTGAACATGTTACATCTCTGAGCACGAACAGTAGTTTATAAAGCCCCACCTGTCATATCTGCCTGTAAGAGTTTTTTCTTACAGGCAGATATGACAGAGTTTTTTCTTTTTCCTCATGTTTCTTGTTGTGTGTTTCCTGTTTTATCTTGAATTGTTCACGATCATCTCTGTTCCAGGTCTGTGTCCTGATTGTGCTTTCCAACGTCACTCCCCATTACCTCATGTTTTTAAACCTGTTTCTCTCTGTCTCGTCACCAGTGTCACCCTAGTGTCACCTTCGAGCATTCCTTTGTGTTTCTTTGTTCCCAGCTCTGACCTGTTTTTGTTTTCTCGCTTTTTTAGACCTTGCCTTTTTGCCTCACATTTACTGGATGCCTCTGCCCTGTTTGACTGCCTTTCTATGTAATGACCTTTTTGTGAATTAACAGAGTCTGTGTATACTGTCACCGAAAGTCTGTCCTGCATTCGGGTTCTCCAGCTCAGACCTTGACATAACCATTTATAAAAAAAATATTTTCTGTCATGTTATTTTACACCAAAGTTCTTTCTTGAAGTTAAGACCACTGATAAAGTAGATCGTACTCAAATTACCCAAAATGTGTAATTTTTTGCTTTACTTAGTAGCTTAAAAGAACTTGGTTACAGTCACATTTAGCTACAGCCACAACAATAAAAGACTAATTCTAGTGCACATATAAAAGTTGTCTATCACAGCATCAGCTTGTTTGGGAGGGAGAGGGTGGTTGTAGCATTTAAAATTCAATAAAATGCATTGTCTTTTTTAGTTTTTAAAACTGCAATATTAATTAATTACCACAAAAACAATGAACATGTTAATGTAGAAACATCATCAAATAACTTTTTTTTTCTTTCTCTTTAGTTTTCCTTCTGTGTATTTTATTGTTTCTTTTCTATTGTTTCTCAGGCTGTGCCTCTGTGTTGACATTATTGCTATGATTAATTGCAGCCTTTTCTGGAGTTGTGTGTGTGTGTACAAGAGAAAACACAAGTGTCACCATCCCTGCCACCAGCTTGAATGGCTGCAGGAAACCTAGTTACAGTGTCCAATTAGAGGCCACACAATAGTGTACTACACACAAACACACACACTCACACACATACTGATATTCAAAATGTTATTTTAGTGGGATGTTTCCTTACATTTTCCCCATATGTGTTTGTCTATCTGTCTGTCTGTCTATCTAGCAATCTGCTGGTTTGTCTTCCTCTCTTTTTTTTCTTAGACAGAAAGGAGCCAATTACTGTCCAGGGGTCACCGAGCTACTTCCTTCCTTGTCTCCCGCTGGTTGGCTGACCAATCAAAGGTTTCCTGAGGGCAAAGAGCTGGCCTGAGGAAATGCTATCCTGCTGAGTAAAGAGGCCTCTGCTATTTAATTAAACATGTATACAGCCTTTTATACTGTAAATGCAACCAGTCCAAAGAATCACTGTCTCGCTCAGACTTCTTCATTATCAGACATTATCAGAGCTTTTGTCTCATAAAATGGCCTTCAGCAAACTAATCTCTGCAGAGTATAGACTGTCAAGAGTTTATTCATATTTAAGATTAGATTTATACAGCTGAATATTTATTTTATCTTAAGGCTTTTCCTGGATTGCGAACTTCATTTCTCAACTGTTGGAAAATCAATGTCGTGGCCTAATGAACATCTTTTATTTGTTTCAATCTGAATGGTGTTGTTGCCAAAAAGCTAATGTATTCCTTTGAGGAGTGATGCGACACCAATCCATCATACTCTTTTCTGAGGCAAAGTGCTCTAGGGATTAGTCAGGGAGTGAAAAAGTTTAACTAAAGCTGCATTTGGCTTTGCTTTGTACTTGTGATGTAGAGAGGCTCTGTTGAAATCATATTCTAATTATTTGGATTCAGTTGGGATGGATCTGTCAGTTGTCACATTAGAATGACAGGCTGTTTATTTGACTAAATAACTTCCAAAGTATGTACATAAAATCAAGAGGATTGCGTTTTTCTAAGGCACTCTATTGTATTATTTATTGTATTATTATTTGGATGGTCCTCAACTCCTAGGCTGCAGACCAGTGTGTGGTATGGTCCAACACAGGAAAAAAGTAAAATCAATTCTAACTCCTATTTTTTGACAAACTGAGACTGCAGTGTGTTTTATTTTCAAAAAAAAAAAAAACTTTCTCACATTTGTCTGAGCGGCTTGGCTGTCAATACTTGACAGAGAAGCACTGTTTCAGTCACAGCTGAGATTCATGAAAAAGTAATCCCAGGGATAATCTCATTGTTTAGCCTGTTCATCTACCCGTGGTCCTGTATACAGAGAGACAATTTAGCAGTAAGAACTAATAAAAGATCCATTAATTATTGATGTAAACACTAGATCAGTTTAGGCAGATAACCAAGGAAGACAACACACACCATCAGCACAATATGCAGCCCACTGCCATGACATTTTCTGTCATGTTGGACACAAAGTTCGGATGTGGCAGATTAATTGAATGGTCCAAAATAAATTAACAAAATCAGTCAGTGTGTTCTTGGACAATAATATTAATTTATGTGAGATAATAAGTGGGGGCACACATGGCAGCGCTGTGAAACTTTTTTTGGCTAAATATTTAATTTTTCAACAAAGACTTTAGCTAAAAGTAGGTCATAGCTGTGCAGCGTGTAAATAAAACATTATTTAATGACAATTACTGGCAATTGTGTAATCAGAGAGGGAGAGAAAAGAAAGAAACTGGAATAGCACTGCACTGAATAGCAATTTTCAGTCGCGTTTTATTGCCAGTAAAAAAAACACTAGCCATTCGACATACATACAATTGTTTACACAACAGGGCCTTTTGATTTTAAACTGTTATAATTTCAAATTTTGATGAAAGTTTGCAACTTACTTATCTTAACATTATAAGTCAGGTACTTATCTCCTAATGTAGATAAAACAGAATAAGCATGGAACCTACTTATACAATTATGAACTAGATTAAGGCATTCACATCTGTTTCATACCTGAACTGTTTAAGGTGCACAGCCTCCAAACACAGAAACTCACCTTTACTTTTGTTATACATATTAATGTATGGTTAGAAATTAAGCAGCATAGATGTTTTTTATTTTTTTTTTTTAACTAAAACTAAGTCTTGTAATATTTCAGATAAAAAAAAATGGTAGAAAGTTTTGTATTATTGTAAATAAATATCAGTTTGAAATATTGGTTATGGGTCTGCAGAGTCACCAATAATCTAGTGCTGTACAGTGTGACAGTCCTCCTCCTCAACTGTACTTGTCTGAATGCTTTACAGTTAAGAGGGAAGAGAAAACTTGGAAGACATTTATACAATGGATGTTTACACAAATAGTGTTCTGAACAGTCAATGGAATAAATCATCCCTGTCATGTGCAATAGAATTTCTTCATAATTGAGTTGTTTAAGATCAGAGTCTTTTGGTTGAGGTCTTTATATTTACTTTTTATTATGATTTAGTATGTATTATTTCATTCCATGTAGGGCTGAACGATTTATCGTTATTGGATCAAAATTTCAATTTCAAACAACTCAATAATGTAATCACCAAAGCTGCAATTTTTTGCAGCACTCCTGACTGACCTAGGATCTGTTGTGTCAACTATTTTACTCATGCTGTTTTACAAATTTGCTTTACGGAAGTGCTGGTAAGCAAGTCAACAATACAAAGCGGAGTAGAAGTTGGAGTATCCCTTAAATAATGAAAACAGATTATTTATCATCAATATCAGATGATAAATAATGTGTTATTTTGATCATTGTTTTCTTTACTGTTGTCTGTACTGTAAACATAGAGAATATTGCACTGAAGCTTGATTTGAAGAAAATCGTGAATCGAATGGGCATCACAGTATCTGCCAGAAAAATCGCAATTACATCTTTTCCTAATATAGTTCAGCCCTAATTCCAGGTAAACAAAGCTGATGATGTGGTTCATATTTCCAATGTTTAAATTAACAGTTTTAGAAACACCCAAAGTATCCACTGTATCTGACTCTATAATGGGAGCATTGGATGTCATTCTGTTCAGGGGAGAAACTAGAAAAATTAATGATTAATTAATGGAGTCTGGACAGTGAGCATTTAAACACTGGTGTAAACTGGACATTGTCAACATGATTTTGACCTAAATTTTGAGATGTACAACTACCTTTGAAGTCAGAGCAGGTTTCAGCCCGACTGTGCATTGTTTGTCAAGCAGTATACACAGGAACATGACAGCAGATCACAGGCAAACCAAGTCCAACCAATTGTTCCAAACCACCTGTTCACTCACAAGAAGGCAAAAACTATGTACTATTTTGTTTATTAGATGTCAGACAGCAAAAATACTAATGTGATATTTGCCCTCCCCTTGTATGAGGAAATATATGAACACAAAGCTTCAGATGACACTGGTGTGTTTGTTTGCTTGATTGTTGTTGTTTTTTTTTGGTTGCTTGGTTGTTTCGTAAATGTTTTGGCCCAATTTTTATAGTACAATGTGAGCACTCAGGTCATGTAAAAGCATATAATTTGTGCACGTTGGTCATAAACAATACAGCTGCACAATATGAGAAGATATTTCTCCATGAGTGATGTGCAGTAGCATTGGCATTGGCATAGTGTATGCCCACCTTTTTGTAAAGCAATGTCTGATGCTTACATGCTGTAAGGACATGCTGTGAGTTGATTGACATTTTAACTGTTAACCAACCCTTACCAAAAAGTAGTATACTCAAGTATACTTACTAAACCCTTTTTGAACTAAGTATACTTTCTGTGAACTAATACTTAGATAAGTATACTTATACACAAGGTTTGGAAGTACACAATGCTCAAATCACACTTCAACTCATATTTAAAGTACCATACTTCTTTCTTTATAAAACACATTTAAAAACAACAACATTGTGCCAAAGTGCTTTACAATTTAAAAACATGAAAATGCACAATGCACATAAATCATCACAATCTAGTCACGTTCATATGCATTCAGCAACATAAAAATGATGAACTTCAACCAAAACACATTTCTTCTGGACCATTTGGCCAGATTGCACAAACATTACCAGTCTTCTCAACAAGATTAATGAAATTACTCTCTACCCCAGAAATGAGCATCAGAGTCGATGTAGGACTTGCTGGTACATTGTAAGACCTGTCTATATGATGGCAGGAGTGTGTGTGTTCCCGCATTTATACATGCTTTGGCAGTTATTTTTATCTGTACTGTTAAAGTTGACTTGAAAAGATTATCAGTTTAGATAATGGTCCAAGGTCTCAGTGGGGTGAAAGAGTGTTTTCCTGCCTGCCTATCTAGTTTGGTTCTCTGTTGGACCTCTTGACCCAGGCTTGAAGGGGCCCTACACCCATAATGAAGGTTGTATATTATTTTTTTTTTCTTTTTGAATGTTATAATAGTAACATAATATAGACTTAGTATTATAATACAGACAGAAATATAATATATGACTATGTATGTATATATGATACAATAGTATGTTATTATATAATAGAGTGCTAGAGTATGATATAATATATAATAGAATAGGATATAAGATTATAGAGATGTAAATATGATATATAATCATCCTTGTAAAGATGTGTTACGATAGAGATACGGTATTAAATAATAGTAAATATATGTAATATATACAAATTAATGGTAATTATGTATGAAGGTTTGACGTCTGCATTTGGATATCTTAAAAAGGTAAACAATCAGACTTGTTGACTAGTATTAAGATGTTAATTTGCAGTATATGAGTATATAGTATATAGTATATATATATAGTATATATATATACTATATACTATAGTATATAGTATATGAGTACTCTGCATTCAAGTAAATTGTAAGTAAAGGAGTAGTGTACTATAATAACTATAGCAGTATTTACTGCTAGTATAAGAATAGCGCAATTCAAGTGCATTGTAAGTAAACAGGCATAGTACATTTTGAGTATATAAATGGTATGCTTCAAGTATGAAAACAGTTTAATTCAAGTATGGTCGTTGTATACATCAAGCATAAGAAAAGTATATTTCAAGTACATTGCAGGTAAAACAGTAGTGCACTTTTAAGTTTACAAAAGTGCAATGTAAGTAAAGCAATAGTGTACTTCAAGTACACTGATGGGTATAAGAATCGTTTCCTTTAAGTAAAGGAATAGTACCATTCAAGTACAGGTAATAGTATAATTTAAGTATACTCATATATACTTCATTTATACTTGAAGTAACCTCAAAGTTTACTTGAGTAAACTCAAAAGTGGGCCATATCAGGATACTTTGAGTATATAAGTATACTTTGTAAGTATACTAACTAGTACACATGTAAGTACACTACTAGTACATAAATATAAGTATACTAGGTACAGTAAAGTATACTTGATAAAGTATACTCAAACTCCACTTAAGTATACTTGGAAAGGTAAACTTGAAGTTTACTTCTTTTTGGTAAGGGCAGAGGTGTAGGGCTCCCATCTTTGCCTGTCACTATATTTGTGTCTTGCAAATCCAATAGGGTGGCCACGATTGTCTATTTATTTATTTCAAACTTCTTCTATAAAACAATAGGAGACAGTTCCAAAAGTATATTTTTTAATTGTCCACAGTTAATAGTTGATGCAAACATCATCAACTTTTTCTGCAAGAAAAATAATCTACATTTGCTTTCAACCACTGTTTATGTGTGTCTAAGATCCTACTCTAAACAGCAGTGAAAGACTGTTTTGTTTTACTTGAATACCCTGAGTCCTGAAACAATCCCTACTCTAACAACAGGGACACTGCCAAACAGGATTTTTGTGAGATTCTGCAACAAGAAGAGTTTCTACATGAGGATGTAAATGGACTTGACTTGAGCTTATATAGCGCCTTTCTAGTCTTTTTGACTACTCAAAGCTGCTTTACACTGCAGGTCACACATCCATTCACACCCATTCACTCACTGATAGTTCTGAGTTTCTATGTTAGTTATCCATCAGTATCAGCTAACACTTTCACGCCCTTTCATGCCCATTTACACGCCACTGATGCAGCAGTGGGAGCAACTTTGGGTTAAGTGTCTTGCCCAAGGACACATCGCCATGTGTCGCCCGGAGCTGGGCTTGAACCTGCAACCTCCCGATCACTGACCAAGTGCACTATCCAGCTGCGCCACCGACGCCCCATAGTATCACCACAGAAGCCTCTCCTCACTCATCTGAGGCTGAAACCGTTTCTGTGTCCATGTACATTTTTTATATGCAACAAGGAAGCATAAGTAATGGAGCAAAAAACTCTCAACTAACCCTGCTGCTATAAAAGGTGTTTCCTAACTGTAGCTACATTTGTATGTCAAAGTACCAAGCCTGTAGTCACAAAAGCATCTCACTCAGTGTCTGTTCCCTCACCCCCCCTCTGTGTATCTGTGCACTCCCTTGTTATACCACAACAAAGGCTGACGAACCAAGTGAAAAGTTCAATGCGGGCTTCATCCCGAGTCTGTTCCCCGTGAACACTGGGCTGTTCACAGAAGCTTCATGTTCATGAGAGTCTCACAGATATTATAACCATACAGAGATGTACATATCCCAAATCACTCAACAACACCTGGAATGAGAATGATTTATCTGGGTTCAAACAAGGGGATGTTCACACATGCAGATGCCAGGGGCGGCTGGTCCATAGTGGGCAATTGTGCACTGCCCTACTTAAGCCATGTGAAAAAAAAAGAGAGAAAAGAGTTTATTGTGCCAGTCTAAGTCGTCATATTAAGTCTTCATATTATTGTCTATTCAGCAGCCTGAATATCGCTGCAATGTCACTGTCCAACCAGCAGCCCTCTTGGGGCGATTTCAGTCAGACTGGAATTCGCCCCGGGCCCTCTCATAGACTTACATGTTGAGACTCTTTTTTTCAAGTTTTGGACCTTACAATGCATTTCTATGGGCTCAGGGAGGGCTTGCCCCAATGTGATTTCTTTATACACACTGATGCCTGCTTTAACGATACGCATAGCGCGCATGATTTATTGGTGGTTTATCAGTATTTTCGGAGTAAATACTGTACAAATATTGTAAATAACAGCATTAGTATCATTCTGGAGTGTTTCCTTGTTCCCCTTTTGCCATATTTTTGCAGTGTATCGCCATATATTTGCCATTTTTTGCCATATATTTGCCGTTACGTGCACATATATACATACATACTAAGACAGGATGGGAAGTGAAAGCAAATTCCAGTTGAGAATCGATAACAACTCCCTCAAAGAACAACAAAAGAGAGCATATTGAGAAATGTCAGGGGGTAACCCTGGGGAGGAAGCAGTGCACTGTGCAGAAAAAGCACTCCATGGATGTGTGAGGAGTGCAAACTTGAACTGTCTTCATCTGGACAGGAACTGCTTCAAGAACTTATTGTCAATAAAAAAAAAAAAAATAAATAAATAAAAAAAAAATGCCTGGACATGGTCTAATGAAACAGTCTGTAACATGGAAACTAAATACTGTAGGCAAACAAAAATGTTTAAGTGCATGTCAATGGGTTATGTTTATTTTTTGTCATCTCAAAGAAACATTTGTACATGTTCATTTACATTTTTTATAAGTGTTTCACTGTGGAACCAAATTTATTGTATTTTAGACATTTAACTTGATATAGCTATACAAAAATACTGTACAGTATGTACATGGTATGTCTGGTGTTGCCATCTAGTGGTTGAACGGCAAAACCAAATTAAACAATGCAATGAGAGACTGTAAAGTTAGCTTTCTGACTTTTTTTAATTATTAATTTACCCATTGAATGGGTCATCTTAGCCATCACCACAGCTGTTGACCCCCCCATGAGAAATTTTCAGGAGCCGCCACTGGCAGATGCTATAACCTGAAGCATGAGTAAGTAGGAGGCATAATGTGTTTCTTAACTGAACTACCTCCAACATTTCTTTCCCTCTTACTCCTGCTACACATATCTCTCTTTGTCTCGCTAACTTAATCTGTACATCTTTATCTACTTTATTTACCTCCTCCCTTCACTTAGAACTGCCAAAGATATCTCCTGCCTGATTGATAAAAAAAAAAAAAAAACTGAGACAAGGATTTGAAAAGAAATATTGATATTAGAGTTCTACCTGGTCCCCTTTCCTAATTGTTTTTTTTTTTGTGTCACACATACACACAAACAAACACAGTGCTTTGCCTACTCGGGCCCTTTCTATTTGCAAGTGTTCTACTTGCTAGAATCATTTGTTCATAAAGTCAAGTATTCTGTGGATTTTTTTTCCATTTTAATGTGCTCTTTACCAACAGATTTTTGCAGATAAAAAGCAGAGAGACATCGTTTCTTATTTGAAATATATTTTTTTGTGTTTTTCAAGTGTTCAGTTCTAACCCAGATACTACCTTAATCACATTTCTTTAGTTTTGGAGCTGGACACCCAAAGTCAACAGGCCCTCATATTTCCTCTAACTTTCTAAACAAAAAATAGATATTCTCTTGAGCAGAAATGTAGCTTCTGTTATAGAATTACCCATCCATAACTGATTTGCAACTTTGAAGGATTTCAATTGTATATATAAATGCTTGCCAAACTGTTTACTGCCCTTTTAGCGATGTCATGAGGAAATTTTCATTGTTATGCTGACAGAACTCAATTTTACATATCAATGATACAAGGTGAAACAAAACAGTTATTTAAAGTAGAATAGTGACTGAAGGACATTTGGAGCCTGGATGGACAGAAAATTTCTTCTTTACTCAGACAAGTCTGAGGTTATTGTGCTTGGCCCCCAGCAACTGAGAAACCGTCTCTGATGATTTAACTGCCCAAGACTGCATCGGCCTGGCCCCTGGGAGTAATCTAAGTTTCTTGCCCAAGGGGACATTGACATCTGACAGTAAAACCCTGGCTTGAACCCCCAGCTTTCCAGTTGACAATGGAACAAATCTCCAGACTAAGTTACCACCACCCCATAATAATTTGAAACAGTGTAGTTATTACACTACATCATGATTTTTTTTATTTAATCAACAATACTGGTTGTGGTGGGTTGCTGATCAAAGAGGCCTTGGATAACTCATGTATGCTCCTTGTAATGGAAAAACTTCAGCAGGACTCCAATGTAAAAGAACAACAACAATAACTTTTATCTACATCCTTGTTGATTCATTTGTACAGGAGGAGCAAGGTTTCTAAATCAAAATCAAAAAGCATAGTACGGTAAGAAAACCATGTGGCTTGGTCCTTAATTAGTCTACAACTGGCTACAGCCACCTCCAAGTCGTCTTACTGCAGAGAGCACTCTCTCTCTAAAAGTGCCTGTAACCTAAATCAACATAAATTATCTCAAAAACAATTTTAATTGACCTTTAACACATTTATGAATTATTTACTAAAATGAAATTTCAAAATGAAGATAATCTTTTTGAACCAAATACAGATTGTTCCTATTTATTTACAAATCTATGAACTAAATTTGGCTCCCACACTGGCTGTTTCTTAGAAAGAAATGTGTGTTTTTGGATCGTATCTCTTATCAAAATATTTCACAGCATGGGTTAGTACCTCAGTTTTCAACATGTATTTTTTAAACTCAAGCTAAAAATGAGAACAATATGATAAAAATGTCCTCTTTAGGTTTACATACACAGTTCTGAAATTATTTCAATAAATATTTTCGGCTTCAAACCCTAACCCTCATGTGTCCTGCTGTGTGACTGTCAATCTAGTTCATTTTTAGTAACCGCCTGTATTCAGTGTTCATTGAGGATAAAAAACCTGTGGGATAACAATCTCAGGTAAGCATTGAAAAGATGGGTATGTATTACCCATAGATGAACAGGTGAAACCAGGGGCAATTATGTTTTTCCATATTTTGTCTTTGTTGTAGTTGAAGTGTCAGTTCGACACAGTAATTGTTAGCCATGCGTAATCCTGCAAGTGCCTTCTTGTAAGTAGCCAGGCTTTTGTTGCAGTGCAAAACATGAAGCGCCTTTTTGGCCTTGTCATTGCTCTGATGATGTACAAATTTACATAAGTTGCCATAGAGAAAACTTTTCAGTTGGGAAATTAAGCAAATTAAAATTTCTGTAAACCTTGTTCTTCCTTGTCCGTCTGCCATTTGATAAGCTTGTGCGGACATCCTTTAAATATAGTCATGTTCCAGGAATTAAGGTTGACCCCTGGGAGGATTAGGATGTGTTACATCCTAAAGCCTAAATTTCAGTTCTTAGGTGACAACTAAGTTAATCAGAGTTTTTTGGACAAACTAGGACAAAAGTCTTAGAAGTCAGCCTTGGTGTGTTAAATTTTTAACCATCATTTAAAAGATAATATACCTTTATTTCAATCATTCAAATAAGTGGGAAGTATGGGCTAAACATGTACCATTATAAAAAAAAAAAGTTCAACCCTGTAAAACAGTCAGAAAAAGCTTTGAGGTCATGGATTTTTTTAAGTGTAAAACCATTACAGTTAACAACTTATCTCTGAATGAGAATAAAACAAACAAAAAAGTACATTTACTTCTTTCTCTAAAGTCAAATTATTTTTCAGTCAGATCTTGTTATAGAAAAGATGTGATAAGAGTGATAGAGAATCATCTAAATCATTAATATTGAGGGGAAATCAAAGAAAGTGTGTGAAGATAATTCAATCCAAAGGAATAGCAGGGAGTACAGCATGTTTGTTGCCGTATGTGCATGTGTGCAGAGGTTACAGTGGGGCTATGGGCAGCATTGTGAAAAGGCCAATTGGTGTTAAATTGGGGTGAAAAGCGGCTTAGGTAAGATAGAGAGACTGAGTGGGAGAGAGAAAGCAAGGGGGAGATGGTCACCCTTCACTCCACACATGGATTAGAGGCTATAGAGACACTGACAGGCACAAAACCTGGCTTACACTGTTAAAGCCCTGCAGACACACACAGACCTGTGTCTTGGTATCTGTCAGTATCAACAACTACAATACATTTCATAGTGAAAAAAATGCTTCACATTTTGGTTGTCAACATTCTGCATTTTGCAGAGATTTATCAGCAGGATTTTTTGGCTTTGACAGACTTAAAATACTTTGGTCTATTTAGTTAAGCAATATTCTTTGCAGCTATTACAGCAGTGTTTTGTTGGGAACTTCTCTTCCTTTATTATCCACCGCAGCTATGTATACACACAGAACTGTAATTCCCTTCAAATCCCTAAACAGCTATTAATCAAAGACGTGGTTTAAATTCAAAACTCTTACAACATGGTGTGCTTTCAAAGTTTGGAAGTCAATATGCTTTTAGCTTCTTCTTTTGAAGTGTGATATATATTTTTGGCATTAGATTACATGTACCTATGTGATGTGCCATTCTTTACAAATGTGAATAAACCATTAATTTGGCCATTTTTAAAACCACCCTCTACACAGAATGCAGTATGCATTAGGTAGCATGGCAAAATTGATACATCTGCAGTATGGCAAAAAATACCTGATTCTTAAAAAAAAACACCATTATGCAAAGAACCAGTCAAATTACCATGCTGGGCTCTAATTTCGTAGACCAGGTGCAGGCGCAGCGCACCTGCCCTGCGCTGCGCCGCGCCAATGGGGTGTGTCCAGGGCATTTTGCAAGTTTTGTGCACAGCGCAGTCCAGCGCATCGAACTGCACCCACACCTCCCTCCTAACGGCGCAAGTGGCAGAGAGGGAGGAGAGAAGGCGTGAGTAGGTTTAACACAGTGTAATCTTCACCAATCAAATGAACGCCTCTCCACACCTTTAAATGCGCTGCAGGCGAGGCGCAGTGACAATTTCACCTCAGGGCAAAGAAGGTCAGAGCCGCTGTCACTTTTACAGCAACTGAGAGAGCACAGGGGCTATCCGGCTGTGCATCGGAGGCCATGATGCGCGCCGCTGTGTGGACCACCTGCCTGTGAGGTTTTGGTGCTGTGTGCGCACTGTGCACCTGTCAGCCAATCTACCACTGCACCGGGTGCGCTTCGCCTGTGCCGAGGAATAGACCAGGTTGGAGCTGGCCAGCTTTACCTTCCGTGCAGTGTTTTGGCACAAAATTGTAACTGCGCCAAGCTGAACCTGTCGACACCTCCCCCTGGTGTGCTGCCACACCCATCTCGGCGCAGCCGGTCTACCAAATTGCCAAATTGGCTGTGCACGGCGGTGCGTTGGATGAAATTACCACTGCGCGGGGTGTGCCAGGCTCCGCCACCCTGCGCTACCCTGCGCTGCGCCAGGAAATTAGGGCCCACTGTTTTAAAGCACACATGTTAAAGTTTACAATTGTGGACAGCAAGCTTATAACACTGGCAAAAGCATTAGTTCTGTTGGTACAGTAATGTAAATCAAATATCTGTAGAAAAAAAAAAAAAAGTCGGTAAATAGATATATTTCACATATCAGTAAATGTTAAGCCAAGAAAGTCTGGGAAATACAGATAGGCAAAATCACAAAAAAGATATCAGCATGTGAGCAGAGTCAGCTATTAGAAGGGCTATTATTTACTTTTAACTTTACTTGATTCATTAAAATCTAACATGTCCTGTAAAATATCATTAGAAGTTCTTTAAATGGGGATAAGCCTTTGCATGTAGCCAGTGCTACATTTGTTTTTGTCTGTTGCAAACTAAAATCAATATGCCTACAGCTATGTAACATGGACAAGGAGGCAGATGTCATGCCCACTGATAGCAACTGGCTGCAAAAACACTTGGCGTTGTTTACTCTATGTTTTCATTTTACAGGAAATACTCTGATAAGTGAAATCATATTGACTGCTGTGAGCCTTTTCAATGAGGTAGGTTGAAAGATCTTTCTTTCATAGATGCTTGAAAAAACATGGGAGAACTAGTGTGCAAAGAGTCTTTGGTTCACCTGATGTAATCTCCACTGGATGGGGGTTCAAGACTGTATTTGGAGGAGCCTTCAGAAAGGGACAGCCTTTGGCATGCCACAGCCCACAAAGCAGACTCGGTTGGCTGCAGCCTATTAAATGGGACATACTCAATAAGCCAAATAGCATAAACCACTTCCTACATACACAGTTTAACCCAGTGGTTTTCAGACTATTTTTGCCTAAGGCACACTTAAAAGAAAGCCAAAACCTCAAGGAAAACCTTGTTTAAATCTATTCAAAATATGCTCATGCTGGAGCTAACAGTGCCTTGGGAGGAGCGCATAGAGGAATCACTGGGTGCTGAATTGCGCCCAGTGATAGACAAAACCACCCGCTGGAACTGCACCATCCCGGTGCATATACATACAGGTGTAGACCACTCTGGAGTTTCTGGTAACTGGCTCCTTATATGTTTAATATGATTAACAATATATAATGTTACATTTTCTGTTTGTTACATTATTTTCTGTGGGTAAACAGGGCCAACATTAAAAGGCAATTTGCAGCAATGTCTGGTTTCCCTAATGTAATCGGCATAATTGACTGCACTCACGTTGCTATAAGAGCTCAGAGTGAAAATTAATATGTCTATGTGAATCACAATCAATGAACAAATTATTTGTAACCAATTTAGTGGCATGGTGGCCAGGGTCAACACGTGACTCATTCATCCTGACGCACAGCAGTGGAGGGAACAGACTGCAGGCAGGCGATGCTTAAACATTCATTGGGTACTTTGCATTGACCATTCATGGTAAAATGTGGATGTGTAGAGGGTGAGATGTGAGGTAAAAACCACCTACTCAACCTTTCAGGGGGACTGGGAAAGAGAAAAGTGCTTGCAGGTGTGCACACGTACGGTTTTATAAATCAGATTATTTTTTGGCACACGCCATTTTCAGCTTTTGGGTGCACGTACACTTTTAGTATGGATCGTACGCAATGTTTTATAAATGAAGCCCCTGAGCTGCCAAGAAGAGGGCTATCCATTCTGCTTGTGAAGCCACAGAGAAAGCAACAAGGTGGCTTTGGATCAAAAGATCTGATCCATGGGTTGCCTGGGCCAGGGTGTATGATGTTGTGGGACCCCCAACACCTTATGACCCTAGGATACATCACTGAGGATGGGCCCCAGTGCATCCAGGAGATGTTTCTTTCATAATGAGTGACATAGTATCTTATTAGTCTGTTCTGCATATTTTTTTCATATCTACAAGTGCATAATGAAAATAACTACCTGATGTATTACCAACTAAATATTTATAAACAAAGTAATCTAACATAAATGTTCAAAGTAAATTTTAAAAGTTTATTAGTTCATTTATTAGTTTAAAATCATCCCCATTAGTTGCTACCAAGGCGGCAACTAGTCTTCCTGGGATCCATACATACAACAGCAATACATAAGAGGACATTTAAAAAACAGCAGATTGTTTACTTACCTTACAATTTCACTCATCCACAACCCAAATCCCCACCCCATCCCACCCACCAGTCATTCATTTGTTGCTGTTTATTTGTAATCTATGGTTGTTCAAAGTTCAAAATGCACTTGGCTCAAGCACACCAGTGTGCCCAGCCACATCATTCAAGAACCGCTTTTAACCACAAACCAAATATACTGCTGAGAAATATTTTGGTCCATTTTTACTTGTAATTCCTTTCTCTAATTTTATGGTGGTGGACAGTAAAATAGCCCATCTGGTATTTGCCAGATTGCCAGTTAAATATACCTTTGGACCTCTGTCCAAAAACAAAACGTATATCCTGGATATTATCCTAATCTCAGAAACCCTTATTTTACAATTCCATGATTCCACAGTGTCACTGAAATAACTGGATTAAGGTGTTATTCTTATGATTAATTTGTTTTGGAATGAGAGGATTTAATAGTCAATGTAATCTTTTTTAAACTAAGAAAGGGGATTGTGAGACAAAGACAAAAAAGAGAAATGAGGGAGAGAGACCTTTTCAGCCCAGTGAAAATGAATATTGCTATTGTTTGATTTGAGAGGAAAATCTGTTTAACTGTATGAGGATACACATACAATATTTATCTTCTTAGCAAACCAAAGCATTTATTTAATTAATTTCAGAAGCAGCGGGACAGAGAATGTCAGCATTTCTGTGAAGATCTTTATTGATAATAAAATTTGATCTTGAGTTGATTGTCTATTACTTCAGCTTATTTCTGTTCAATTTGTGTTTTTATTAAATTAACCCAAAAATGGGGGGTTATTTGGATGCCATGTGGTATAAGCAATAGGACCTGGCAACTCAATTGGAAGCAACAATAAAAGATATACAAGTTACACTACCCTGCATGCTTTGCTTCTCACTGTAACTGAGAAGCATTCAGCTGAAACACTTAACTTGAAGTTATAAGTTACGGTCACTCTTAAAATTGTAACAGTAAAGGTAATTAAGGCATCTTTTTTTGTGTGTGCCTAATCTGGTGTTCTGTTTCATGACTAAACATATTTCCCTTTTTCCAAGGCTTCTTAAATGCATCCTTGTGCTTCTCTCCTTGTGTTTCCACTATCTCTTTGCCAACAGTATGCCTTTGCAGCTCATATGAGAATACCTTCTCTGAACTGGTTTCCTGTCTTTATACCTTACACTCTGCATTCTAATCTCCCACATGAAGTTTTATAATGAGTTTTAGTAGAAGTAAACTGATATTCTGATCTACAGCTGTCCAAGGTATAGTGTGTCTGAGCTTCACTGATCCATTTGTAGAGCTGACTCTGACAAGGGTGCTAATTTCTGCTCTCAGTCTGTCATTTTTATTTTATGTGTTGCGTGCTTCATAAATTAAAATACCTCAGGTTTAAATAACAACCAACCACTCACTGGAATCTTTTCTCTAGATTTTATAAAACACCCATGTCATTGATGTATGAACTGAACACTTGAACAAGCTCAACAAAGTCTTTTAAACAATTGAAAAACATTTAAAATATAAAAGGGTATGACATACAAATAAAATAAAAACTTTTGACAAAACCTTGGATTACTGCAGATGATTTATTGCCACTTAATTTTCCAAACCTGTATACTGAATTTTGAACATAGAAAATAATCAGTGCTTGCTACAACGCCAGCCTTTGAGAGGAGAAGGGAGCTAAGACAAAACCAAATACATTTGCTGTGGATAAAGTTGTTTATTTACAAAGAGCAACACGTTTTTTAAATGCAATCAAAAAGTGATTTATCCAGTCTAGATTTTATTTTCTACTTACTTTTTTGTTTACTGTGGTTACATTTGTTTCATCACTTTTTTCCCCCCATACCATTCCTTATTCCATTTGATTACTCATTTTCCTCTTTGAATTTCAATGGTTTTCTTGTTGACTTTCTGAAATATCTAATGGCTTACAGTGCCGAATGTGTTCATTCATTTGTTGCATCCCAAACTCATCTGTAAATGTCAATCTAACAATGTCAAAATAGGCACAACTTAAACCAATTCTCTTTTTTATTTACAATCCTTTCCTCTCATTTACCACTACTTTTATTTAGGAACACTTATTGGGTCTCCAAAAACACAACTTCCCATCCGAAAAATATTTGGGTCACTCTTTAAAAGTGGTGCTGCTACCACAGATGCCTTGAAAGAGGCTTTAACCACATGTCTTACCACATGCTGTGCTGGTCATCCACTGATTTATATGTAGCACAAGGCTCTGATGAACTGTCTGCAAAAATGACCTCTTCTGCTTGAAGGTCTGCTGTGTGACCAAAGGGGGAGTTGCACTGTAAAATGCTCTGAATCTTTGTGAGGCATAGTAAATTTAGTTTCCATCAATGTTATGTTTGTTGTTACTTGGGTCACTTTCCCATGTAAAAGGTCTGTGGACTCAATTTAGTTTGGGAAGAAGTTGCAACATTGTTGCATTTTTCTTTGGTATGGTCAGCTGCATATTCTCAACCCTAACCAAGCCTGTCAAATGTTGTGATGTAGCCATTAGCTAGCAGGGTCTGCTCTGCAAATCCTTGTTCCTGCCATCCAGACTCCTAGTCACACTATTACCTGGAAATTCAACACTACACAGAGCTAAAAACACAGATAAATTTAACATAAGCTGCATCAGATGACACTGGCATGTTTACCAGAGTATGTTACCATATTCTGAACAGACTTGTAGATGTTTATCTTTGGGACTGGAGGTTGACCATGCCACGTCACACTCTTCTTGATATTCTTTGGCAATTCTGCTTACTGATGGGGTGTCATGGTGGCGCAGCAGGTAGTGCACGTGCCCCATGGCAAGAGGGTCGCCAGCTTGATCCCCGGGTTGGGCAGGGCCCTTCCGTGTGAAGTTTTCATGTTCTTCCAGTGCATAAGTATGAGTGTGAGCTTTGGTTGCCCTGTGATCAGCTGGTGACCAGTGTACCTCTTGTCCAATGACAGCTCGGATAGGCTCCAGGCTCCTATGCCATCCTGGGTTTTGCCTGTCCAAGGCTATGGGTCTTTTCTGTCTGATGGTAGCATTCCTGGTCCTGTTCGCCATGTAAACGTGGAGACACACCCACACCTTCACCCCACCCCACCCCATTTGTTTTTCTCCCTCCCTTTGACCCATCTGGAGGGGGGGTTTCAAAAACGAGAACTCTGAATGAGCTGCCAAGCCATTACAATCATCGGGAAATACTATCAGAAAATCTTCAACATCTGAGTTTCCAAACCTCAAATCTAACATTTTTATATTCCTGTGCTTTTTTGTTGTTGTTGTTGTTTTAGAAGTTTTATGTAAAAACTCACTTCATTTTTAAAAGATGTGTCCAAAATAAATGGTTGGGGGTGTTAGTGGCACAGTCTGATGGTGCACTTGGTCAGTAAATGGAGGGTTGCAGGTTCGGGGCCCGCTCCAGCTGTCACATGCCTCCTTGGGCAAGACACTTAACCCCAAGTTGCTCCCACTGCTGCATCAGTGGAGTGTAAATGGGTATGAAAAGGTGTTAGTTGATACTGATGGACAACTCATTCATTCATTTTCTATACCGCTTATCCCTTTCAGGGTCACAGGGGTGCTGAAGCCTATCCCAGCTGTCATTGGGCGAGAGGTACACCCTGAACCGGTCGCCAGTCGATCGCAAGGCCACATAGAGAGACAGACAACCATTCACGCTCACACTCATACCTAAGGAAAATTTAGAGTCACCAACTGACCTAATGAGTTTTTGGTCTGTGGGAGGAAGCCGGAGTACCCGGACAGAACCCACCATGCATGGGAAGAACATGCAAAGTTATATGCAAAGGCCCTCCCTGACCCGGGGATCGGACAGGCGATCTTCGTGCTGTGTTGTTGTCCATCAGTGTGTCGACTGATGGACAACTGGCATAGAAATTCCAACAATCAGTGAGTGAATGTGAGAGTGAATGGGTAGGTGTGACCTTCAGTGTAAAGCAGCTTTGAGTAGTCATAGAGACTAGAAAAATTGATATTTAAACTCAAGGGATGGAAATTAGCCACTTGACTATAACCCCATGTATTTACATGTAAATGTCCATTAATGCATACTGTCCAATTAAAAATTAAAAAATGACAATAAATGTCAAATCTCAATCTCAAGTCCATTTACAAAGCCTGTTTAAAAAGGAAGTAGGATGTTATTATTGTGTCAGGAACCACCATGAGTGGTCAACATAGGGTTAAGAGGAACATCTGTGGTCACAAGGCACTCTAAAGTGCACATAAACTGAGCATTCTTCACAGGAGCTTTAGAACAGTCATTTTTTCCTCTAGACTTTATAGCATCGGTTTGATTCTCGGAAGCTTTCAGTCTCTACCTAACAATGCCATGCAGTACCATTTTCCAATAAAACAGTAGCAGTTTGTTGAAATTATCCATTAACAGACATGTTTCCCTCAGTTAAACCCTTACCAGCAATTGATTATTTTTACAAATAAGATATTCTGAGTTGCATTTTTGTATTGTAAATCCTAAATACATTACATTTTTAAAGCCCAAACTGGTAGTTATTTAAATTCTCAGTTGTCTTAAAGAAATAATAATCAAAACATATTTATTTATTTACTTTGTGCGAAAACAACTCCTTTAAAACTTAGGTCTGTTGAATGGGAAAATAATCATTCGTGTTTTAGTGGTGAGTAAATTAGGGAACAGTGATGAAAAGTCACGTAGCTAAACCACTGTGGATAGATATTAACATTCTGACCTCAGACATTTTAATGAAGTGGACAGGGAGGGATAATTTGGGACAGCCATATTGTTGTCCATTACTGTTGGCATGTTTGCGAGACTCACAAACATACACAGAACTGCAAGTGTGTGTGCATGCCTGCTGTTTTCATGTGTGTGCAAGCATCCTTTGCTGAGTGTTGTGGAGAGAAGTGATGGATAGATGTCACCAGCAGGTCACCTCTCATATCATCTCTCTCTTTGCTGTGTGTGTGGCTCTTTGTGTGATAAATAGGTGTGAGTGCAGAGGTCTCACTGTATTTGTACAGACTCCATTAAACACCTGTTCAATGGTCTAATGTGTATTGCCCCGAGTCCGTGCTATTGATGGCACACATCTTGTACGTAAAAATCACCATTATATAACCATTCATTTCAAATCTATACACTCATTTGCACGTTTCCTTCCATCACTAAATGCAAAAGAAAGATTTTATAACCCCTTAGATAGCATTCACAATAAAGCTACCTCCATCTAAAGAGAGGAGAGGAGAGAAGATTTGGTGTGTATTCTTGACATACAGTTGATGTGTCAGTTCAGCTTCTTCTCAAAAGAAGACACTGAAAGCACTGCAGTCACCACTTAACTGAATGGATATTATTGGGCCTTTTTGGGATAAACAAATAATTTGAAAAGACTTAAAGGCAAACTATGCATCACTAATATTAAAGACTTGGCTTGTTGTGTTGTACATAGAGTTGAAAGGATTATCAGTGTAACTGGCCACGGAGGTATACACTGTGCATTATTTGATGATTGGAGTCATGACCTGGAGACTCAGTTATGGTAAATAGTAAATAGACTTGAGCTTCTACTCAAACCACTTCAAGTGCTTTTAAACTGTAGATCACATTTGCCCATTCAGAACCACTTCCATTGATGAGTGTTAAGTTTGAAATTCAATCTTGGTCATCCTTATTAGATGATCACAATCACTTTCTTTATTAGCCATAAACACACAGCAGAAGCAACTGAGGGTTAAGTGCCTTGCCCTTGCACCATTGGCATGGTAATGCAGGACCTGGGCTAGAATGCTTAATTTTATGGTCACTGACAAACAACTCTCCTCTCTGAGCATCTGTCACCCCAGTACAGTCCCTGCAAGAAATTGTGATTTTGCAATTGCGCCAACTGATGCAAATTTAGACGATCCTTGCAAATTCTACACAGCCTTGCAATCTAATCCAAACACCAAAACTTTCCATTGGTCAATCTTCTCTCTTTCTCCCTTCTTATACCCACGCATCACCATTAAAAACCCTGCAGTTCCTAAATTTTCTATTTATTGCCTGCTCTTTATTCTATCTTCGATCACACTGTTTGCAAATTGGTATTTGGCATTGGTCTACAGTAAGTAATACATTTCTCTTGCTGTCCAGGCAGATGCGGGCCAGAGTTTTGACAATGGTCTTTTTTTTTTTTTTAATCAAAATCAATCATTTAAGCATTAGATATTTTATTTCCTTTGTATTATTTGACAGTTTGGATAAGAAGTCTGACTTTGCTTTAATACAAAATTTATTATTTATCATTTTCATGTCATACATAATTATATTCTAAACATTACAAATGCCATTAGGTATTGTAAAGCCTGTGCACTGACTGATTTCACCAACCAGCCTATTGTCCCATATTATTTTGTAAAGTGCTTCGCTAATGACCTTAACATTCACTGCCAGACATCAGGTCACTGTTACAACCTTGGTTCAATCTGTAATTGCTTACAATGTACTCGCTCTGGCGCTCTTTGCAAAAGTCTGGAATACTAACATCACTAAAAGCTGTTGACAACCATGCCACGGCTCGACAGTAAATATAGACATGCTTTCACTGTCTATTCTTGTTAATTGTATGGATAGGATTTCAAAAAGTCCACAGGGTGTCAGCTGATTCAGTTATCATATAGATATGTCATCTGCATTCACAACTTTGTCATGGCTGTCAGTACAATTGAACTGCCATGACTGAAGCATTCAGCATTAACATCAGTAATGGTTCACCACTCTAAGTGCAGTACTTTACATTTATGGATGGGGTAATGATCGCTTTCAATCCATTATCTCTCTCTCTGTTTTACAGAGCTGTTCCTCTGTCTTTTATTTTCTCTATCTTCCTGTCTCCTCCATTTTCATTTGCTACCCATCATGTATTAATGTTACCTTCCCTTGCCCTTCCTCTTTACATGTTTTGATCGATTGAGTTAATGTTGTTGTATTTTTTTTGCAGTTATATTGTTATTACAGATCAGCAGGTGTCACCCACACATACACAAACACATATAGACACTTTGATAGTGATGGATTCCCTAATGAAGTGTCAGCAGTCTCCACAATGCAACAATGGAACCCAACAAATGAAAGTACACACAAAGACAAATGCATATAGCCATGTGTCAAAAGGCTGTCCTTCTCCACCTACTGACATGTCATGAGTGCTGACAATGCACAATCCACTTAAGCAACACTGCATGAGCATTTGGGTGCAAATGTGTTTAAAAGAATGAGTCAGGAGAAAAAAAGAGACAGTTAAATGAAAAATGACTTATTTGTGTTCCACAATATTAGTTTATATATAAAAGTGTTCAACTTGCAAAAGAAAAATGTTTCAGTGAGATGTGTCTATTCTTTGCCAATTGATTCAAAACTGTATCAGTCCATAGGTTTCTATGTAGTTTTAAAAAGAATCGGTTAGTCCAACATTTCAACATGTCTGTCCAACTGAAATTGCCCTTTGTTGAAAGTTCAGAACCAAACACTGGCATGGACACTTCCAATTTGGAGCAGACTGGACTAAGTATTCTCTGCATGTTCCCCTCAGAATAAACAACTTAATCCAACAGTTGAACAACATTGATGTATTAGCGTACATGCTAAGTGCTGACAGAGGTCAGGTTTTTGTCTGCTTTAGATACATCAAAAACAGCAAAAAAGCTAGATGAATAGCATTTACCTTATTTATACCAAATTAAAGCGTAAAGTGAAACACAATCTTTTTTTTTTTTCTTTTCTTGTCTTACCTCAGTCTCGAGTCCATGACAAGCAATTAGAGACCATTCTTTCATCTGTGTATCCAATAACAAGAGAGACGGCCAAAACTCGTCCCCGGCTAGATAGCTCAGCTCAAACACTGGGAGTCAATGGGTATAACTAGCCTGCCTCTGCCTACAGTCATCAGATAAACTCTTCTGCGTCTCTAAACAGTCCTGTGTGCCTGTTGAGATTCATTTTTGTACCCCTTTATGTTACATTATCTTATACTATCCTTGTATTATCTTCTCCCACTTGTAAACAGAGGCTTTGTTTTGTTGACATACTTTCGCTGTGGTTTGCGCTAGAGGTGTGACATTTGGGGACGAGTCGAGTCATTTGAACAGCTCTTTTAAGTGGACTATGAGAACTGATTTGCAGTTGTGAGTGAGCCATTTGTTTGCAAGCCATTCTTAAATGCAAATTGTCTGCAAATTTAGGCAAGACACGGAAAGAAAAAAAAGTTGGCATATCACTTTAAGGTTTGAGGGAAATGTAAAGCACCGTGTATTTGTTCACATTTTTGCAACTGGTTAGCTACTTGCTATTCCTGGTCAAAAGTAAGTTGGTCCATAGGAACTATCTCAACAGGTTACATTTTTAAATTCACACATGCTCCAGTTAATTACACTGATTTCCCCCATGTTCTTGTAAACTGGGAGGAAGACAGTGATTTAGTCAAATCATCTTATTAAGCTATAAAAGCTTACCTCAGCTGTACATGTAGACCTACTGATTTTATTAAGTGTGTCAGACATTAGCCAAAGATAAATACAAAATATCATACTGTGAGGGAAATGGACTTTAAGCAGCCAGGTACCAGTAGCTTAAAAAAATTGCAACAATAATTTTTGGTCTTTCTCTTTACTTTGCACATACACATATTGAATTTTATACTTATTTTGTAATTTAACAAATCTGTATTCTCATTAAGATAACACCAGCATTTAAAGCATTTTAATTTTTGATGTATTTCTCAAAGCCAGTTTACATAACAATTTAAACGTGTATAAGAAGCAAGAGAGAAAAAAATGCTTCTTATTACAGACTTAAAGACTTCAACCAGCACCTGTGATTTTACATACTACAATTTTTACAGGTAAATGTTAACTGGACTTGAGCTTATATAGCTTTTCTAGTCTCACTGACTACGCAAAGCAGCTTTAAACCGCAAATCACTTCTACCCATTTACACCCCTTCACTCTCACGTTCACTCACTGATGGTTCAGAGTCTTTTTGTAAGCCATCCACTCATGTTAGGTAACACATACACGCCTTTTCATAACCATTTATATGCCACTGACTAAGTAGACTAAGAAACTACTTTGAGCACAATGTTCCAATTTCCAGAGGCATGGATTGCTGTCACATCATGAGACTGATGAGGAACAACAATAATGCTACAGCAAAGAGGAGCCAGGGCATTCAGTCATCAAAATTTGGTCCGAAGCCCCAAAGTACCTAGCCCTACTGCTGATACACTGAGCACAAGGGCAACTGACCTGAGAATGAAACAGGTAATGGCCAACCAACCGGACAAAGGCAGTGGTGGTTGATGTAGCAGTCCAAAGCAAGAGCACCATCTGGACAAAGGAACATGAGGAGCTACAAAGAAATACCAAGGGTTAAAAGAGGAACTTTGGAAATTGAGAGGAGTGAAGTCTACAGGAGGAGAACTCAGAGCTGTGACCCCAAAACTGTGAGTGGCTCCACTAGATTCCAGGAACATCAGAGGTCTGTGTTCAGAAGAGAGCAGTCAAAGGAACAGCTCAGATACTGCGAAGAAGCTCATAAGCTCTGTTGACAACCTTGACAGAGGGAACATGATCAACAGCAAGGGCAAGTGGAGTTTTTAAAATATATGCATAAATAACATCATCAAAGTAAAATACCAAATTGCATTTCATTTATACAGAGGAATTTTCAAAAAGATACAAAGGAAGTTGTCCATACTTGATATAATAAGATGCAACGTAAGTAAATAAGCACTTAAGTTCAAAGTTTCTTGTTGCCTTGCATGCTATATATTTATATATTTTAATACAGAGCAGCATAAAAAACATAAAATTGGGAAGTTATCAGATAAACTGGCGTAAGTTGTGCTGACTTTATAACTGTGCTTGTTAAAATTGACATGGTTGTGCTGTATGGTAAGTTTCAGTCAGAGTTTGTGGTAAAAGCTGCTGCCTCTGAGCTCGTATTCTCCTTTGTCAGTGTCTGAGAGTGTTTGTGTTTGTGCCACATCAAAGCCGTCATTAGCAAAGTATTTTGAGTCACTCAGGTGTATGTGTAGACACACATGCAAATGCAAAACCTTAGGGCTGTCATTATAAGTTAAGTAAACACACTCACACAGCATCATTGTTTTTGAGGGGTTTGTCAATGAGGGCATGGCAGATGGCCCTAATTATACTCTGGAGAAGAAACTGGAAACCATCAGAAGGTAGTGAGTTTCTCTCTGTGTTGACTTCCTGTTCGTCTTTTTGACTGTCACATTCATTTTGTCTGTCTGTGTGGGTTTCTGCAAGCTCTGTCTTTCTGGCCTATTTTATGGTACTCACAGACATGTCTGCTTAATCTCCACATCAGAGAATGAATCAAAATTTTGATTTTCAGTAGTTTTTATTGCAAAATATTGGAGTCCTGTTTATATGATTAAATGTTACACAAAAACATGGCAAAAGGGTTCGGTTATGAGAAGAATCTTAATACCATACCTTTTCGGTTTATTGTAATCAGAGCAGTCACACTTAGAGGCAGCTTTCAATTTAACATCTAAAATGGGCAAAGTCTCAAGACCATTATTTCTGATGTGTATTGAAGTACCCAGCTTACCCTTTATTTTTCAGCTTACATAGTTAAAGGGAAGATGAATCAATAAGCTGTGAATGAATAACTGGCAAAATGGAATATGTGTATTGATTGCATTCAGTATCAAAGACTGTGTAAGCACATCGGAAACATATTTTCCTACCCGACCTTTAACTGTTTCTTTATCTTAAAATGATAACTGTCTTGGCTGAACATGAATATATACTGATGTTTTTATGTTGGCCCTTTGGAGTATTTTGTGAGCACATGAGTAAGCATAAGGGAGGCTTGGTCAACAATTAAACACATTAAACAATGTGAACAGCATCATATTTTCACAAACAAATAATGGTCAGGTAAAACTATATATTTGAAACATCATTAGAATATTCAATATATGGTCTGCTTCTGTTCTTAACCTTCCCATTCTACCCCCACATCACCTTTTATTTACAGACTGATATTGTCATGTACAAATTCTTCCTCAAAATATTATAAAAAATGAATTTTATGAATGTTTACCCTCCATGCAGCAAGGCTAAAGCATTTTTTTAATGTTACAAGTGTTAAGGAAAGGGAGATAAAGGCTGAAAGTAATTTTCAAGCAAATGAAAACTGTCTCTACTTTCCTGTTTGACCATTTGTCAATTCTTTCTTCTGAGTATGACAAAGGCCAATTTACTTATTTATCAGTTTTACTGCACACTAAATTTAAATCCTTTTCTGCTCAGACCAAAACTAAATAAAATAATCCAGGACACAGTTTATCAGACAAATGAGACAAATGTATGAAATATTTGCAAAAACAAATAGGCAGAGAAAAGGAAAATACCAGGTGAGAAAAATAAAGTCTAAATGCAAAATAACAGGATGCATGTCATAAAATGAGCACTGTTCTATATCATTTTGTGTCAATGAAACAAAAAAAAATGGTGCAGCAGCTACTGCTGTCACCTTATAGCAAGCAGATCAACTTCCTGGTTTGACAGCAACTCTCCATTTGGAGTTTGTCAGTTCTCCAGTGCATGCATGGGTTTTCTTCAAGTACTCAAGTTTCCTAACTTTACACGCCAGACGGACAGGTCCATACATGGAAATATTTCACTAGTCCATGTAGAGAAGAGCCCATAGAAAATGTTTTCAGAGGTGGAACCTTCAAAACCAACTGCAGCTGGTCACTGAATGATTGTTCTGCCAGTCACACTCATCACAGACCAATCCATATCAAGCCACAGTATGACATAACAGCTAAATCCTGTTGTTAGCCGTTAGCTTAAACTACCGTTTAGTCTTTCGACTATCATCTTACATTAAGTTATACAACAGAGATGTATTATTTACCACTTATATGTGACATGAACCTTGTCAACGACAATACCCATCAAGTTCTCCCGGTAATTCTGAGCAGAGCATATTTTGCCAGATATCGCTGAGTAACCATGACTACCACAGAATAACTGGCATCGTCCAGAGGATATCCACATTCTCTCCCAATTTCCCAGCAGTGATCCCCAGTCAGGAGAAGAGCAAAAACATGGTTTCCCATAAGAAAAGCTTTAAGTGACATTCGTTGCTCCTCTTTTAAAGAAGAAATTGAGTCAATTTCTTATAAAACCACAGATATTGCCGTATCCACGGAGACCGCTTAAGAAGCCGCCATTGTTTTCAAACATGCAGTCACTTCCCGCTGTCATCACGTCTTCAGTTTCCACCTCTCTTCCCTGACTGGGTTGTTCAGCTTTTAGCCAAATGAAATTTGTAGAGGATTGGAGCTTGGCAAGCTGAATCTGCGTGATTTCAGACAATGAATAAGTCAGGTCCATCTGCACTGCAAGGTTACCGGTTTCCTTTCACTTACCAAAATCATGGTTGTTAAGTAATTTTTAGACTAAATGGCCCATAGATTTGAGTGTGTGTGTGAGTGATTGTGAGTGATCTCCAAACGTTGGCCTTGTGATTTTCTTATGACCAGCACAAGATGTACCCTGCCTCTCACCCAGTGAGAGCTGGGTTGGGCTCTGGCCCCAGATGACCCAAGAAAGGATAGATATGATAGACAGTGGATGGATTAAATATATCTGTGTAAAACTGCCCTTCTTCTTTGCAAATAAGCCCAGAGGCGGGGGCAAGCAGGCATTTTGTGTTCCAGTCACATTAGCTTGTGCCAACTAGCAAGTTGTTTTGGCTCAATTTTGACAATGGCCAAGGATAATTCATTTCCCTCTAACTATGCAGCTTCCTTCATTAACGGCCTTCCACTTAATTGACTGCAGATTCACTGTTGTTCTTGTTAAAGTGACAATGACAATAAAGATTTAATTATATATCTGTCTGTATATTTCATTTTATTTCTCCATTTAGGGTCCGTCCCAATTCTACCCCTTACCCCCTGTCTTACCCCTTACCCCTTGGTTTTCATATCAAGTGAAGGGGTGTTCCAATTCTCTATAGGGCTAAGGGGAAAGGGCTAAGACCAAGGGGTACACAGCCCTTGAAACAAAGACAGGGACCTCACTTGAAAGGCAGGGGTATGAGAATTTCCCATAATACACTGCGCCCACTGACAGGAAGGCAGAGCGGAGACCGAAGGAAGCGCATAATTATAAGTAATTATTAAATCATCAAGTAAATTTTTATCATGTTTTGAATTGTTGGTTGTATTTTAAAATTTCTCGTTATAACGAGCTAGCTTTCGCAGCTGTAGCTATGGTTATTGTCGCATCTGCCTACATCACAGCCAGCGAGCAGCTCTGGGTGATGACGTAGCGGGAATCAAGTGGCGTCTCGTTTCTCAGGAGCATGTTTTCACCCCTTCCTTCTCTGTTCCCTATACCCTATATTCATCCTGCACTATTCTGACACATTTTATGAGATTTTTTATTTTTTATTTTCTCTAATAAGCCTCCAACCTTACTTTCAGTTTTTTCTTTCATGTAATTATTGTTTCACATGCTGGCTCTTTATCTGCTTAAGGACACACACAAACATACATAAATATACACACACAAACACACATACACGCATACATACAGGTGATAATCTTTCTGCAAAGGCACACTCAGTTGAACAGGTATCGTGGTTTTTCACAGACACACACTTTGACCCAGTACTTTTGGACAAGACCCTGAGAGGATATAAGGATGCACATAATTACTAGAAACTGAAATGCCAGAATTCATGAACCTGGGGAACTGAGAAATGAAATTTGCTGGTTGAGGAGGTCACCTGGGGGCAAGGAGGAACAGACAGTCAGCGCGACTAGAATGAACAGATTATCTGGCTTTCCCTATCCTCCCCTCACAACCCTTTCAGATTTCATGCCACACATTTCTTTGGTCACCAAGCTGAAGTAATTAATTTTGCATTCCTTGAGGCTTTTGAATGCATAAACGAGGGTTATCAAGAGCTTGGAAATGCTCAAGCCCTGATACCTGGGCCCCTGTGATTGTTTTTTTCAGTGCTTATTTTCTGAGGTGTTGCTCGTTCCTTTGTTCTGACATGTTGGCTACAGGCAACTGCCATACCCTTTTGGGTTGCTGAATTCAAAACAGTGCTGTGGTTGCTGGTGCTGTGGCAGTTTGTGGAAAATTGGATTCATGAGTCGTAATTTTTCAACCATTTTGTTTTCCATCGAAATGTTGGTTCTCACCATTTCAATCCATGTTAAATTTAGTAGATCCCTAAGGCTGTTGGCTGCTTAAAGTTGGTTAGCTGACATTTGCTAAGGCTACAATAAACTTTGCTATATCTGGTATCTGTAGCTCCACTTAGCAGCGTGTCCTTGTTTGCATTTCAGCCCAGTGCAGTATAAACAGGATTTCATAAATAAAAAAAAGAAAAAAAAAAAGAGGAAGTAAATATGCCATCATAGTGCCATTATTCTCAGGTGTTTTTTTTAATAACCCTGACATTAAGTATGGATTATTATGGTTAATAACCATGAATTATCTTATCTTATCTTATCTTTCTTTGATCATGCAATCCAAACAAGTATTCACCAATACTTAAAAAAACAACAACTTGATTTAACTAGCTTTGTTTTATACAGAGTATACATAAACATAATGTTTGACTTTTAGGATAGGCACACAGAAGTGTCTGGTGGAGGCATTTTCTTACTCTGGGATTATAACAGGGATTGACATATTTGTCCTAAACCAAAAGAATGGACAGGTTTGAAATTTGGAATCCAGAATATTTATCAATTTTACAGTTTCAGTCAACAAAAATTAGGGAAAACTCTCTTTTGTGTCTTAACCAGTGGTAGTTACAGGCCCATTTTACTGAGGGGGCCAGGCTGAGGCCAGCTGTGTAGTCCTAGGGGAACATGGATCTCAGTACAGTAGGGAAAAAAAAACTGTATTCAAGGTTTGAAATGTTCAGTTTGGTGTCTTAAGTGTCAGTACATCATTAAACAACAAAAAATACCAGCAGGAAGACCTACAGTACACATTACATACTGCTCATACAGTATTCACTTAGTTGCTCATCTGCTCATTTCAGTCACCCCTCATTCATTTCCTCACTCTGCCGACGTGCACAGGTGATTTAAATCATCAGCTGATTAGAGTTGTACAGTCACTTGAGCTCTGAGCCAACCAGATTCTGCTACGACCTGTCTGGTCAATCATCCATATTTTTATTAATGTCATTGCTCCTCCACAGTCAGTGTAGTGGTGTTGTGCTGTGGAATCTCAACTGGTTTATTCATTACAACACAGACATCCAACATTTGGTAGAGTTGTATTGTTGAACTGAAGTACAGATTTTAAAAGAGAAGATGATGGAGGCCTTATTGTTTGGATCAAAGCTTTTTTGTTCAATTTAGGGCAGAGGCTCTGTTTCAATGGTATAGTATGACAGAAAAGCAGCTTGTTAGCTGTGGGGGGGGCTCAAAAGGGAGGAATGTTTTAATAATATTTTTCCTGTAGCTTCGTGAACTCTGGTTCCAAAGTCCCAGTCCAGTCTTTTGAAACACCCTGATAACTCAGTTTCAGTAAGCTTTTATACAGCAAAAGGTTACATGTGGAATGAAAAGTGATACAGTTACAAAGACAAAACAACTAACTTTTTTTTCTAGAGATATGCCTGTCAACAGAGCTTCTGAGACCTCTTACAATACAAAACCACAACATCTTTGAAACTCTGTTTATTATTGTTTAAATATTTATCAAATAGTTTTCATTTGTATCTGGTGAAGCAACATTTCTTTCAAAAGGTACTTTAAGTTGAAAAGCACAATGTGTGAAAATTTTCAGATTTCATATTTCTATTTGGAGTTTTTGTATATTTCATTCATATTTTTTGGCCGTTGACATTTAGGACCTGATCTACCAAGATCCCAACTAACGAGCGCTAAATTGCATGTTCAAACAAATAAATTGCACATGCTGTTAGTGGGCGAGTTGCGGGTGATCTACTATGAGCAATTGATAACAGGTGCAAAAATTGAGCAGACAGCCCTCTTTACATGATGATTTTGCATGTGCTACCAGCTGTCACCATGGAGAGTTTGGGAGAGCAAAGGTGCTGTAAATGCAATGAAGTTGAAGCCATGGAGTTGGAGGCAATTAAACACACTGCTGAACTCCACCAGAGACATCTCACTGCCAGAAGAAATGCAATTTGGGAGGCCACCTGTCGAAAGCACACTGCTCAAAACTGGCATTGCTGGATAGACAATATGGTTCTACTATTTTATTTCTTACCAGAGGTTGCGGTAACTTTTTTTGCGGTCTGTCATTTTGACGGACAAGGTCGTCACTTTGATTTTTGACTTGTGATTTTTAATTTTCCTTTCCTGATTCCAATTAAACATAATCTAAATGACAGCATTCAGATAGTTACACAGTTTCATCACCAAAAACCTCTCATGTGAAGAGCAGTCTTACAGTTATGCACACACTGACTGAGCGTTTACCATCCTTCAACTGAAAAGCTGCACAATCCATTTATCAGCTCTGAGAGACAAACACAGTGATTCTGGCTATGAAGCGGACTTTTTTTTACATAGGCTAAATGACTGCATCACAAGACAGAGAGGGTTTACTTTACGCGTGTATCTGCATGAGTGTGATGGCACACTGGATCGTCGCTCTTTGTCCTGTCCATCATATTGACAGACAGCCTCCAAATCTTTCTGTCATTCATCAAAAAATTCGGTAAATGACAAAAAATATTCAGTTATTGCTGTTTATGACAGTCCAAACATGTTAAAACGCACACAGAAGATTCTCTCTCTGTTGTCAGCCCTCTGTGCGCAACGCTGTGCCAATTTGAACCTGCCTTTAAGATGTGCTAAATATAGATTCAAAAACACAGAGCACAATCAGTTTTGGGTTTGATAAATCACATCACAGGTGCTAAATGATAACATTTGCATCTCCTTCCAGTATTTTGCGCGTTCTGACAATCCGCATGTATTCTGCATATTCATGAAGGCAAACACGCTAAATGGATTGCCTGTACTATTTTGCTCATTTGACAGACACAACACTTGGTGCAGTAGATCAGTTTTGTGTGCGCCATTAAGTTTGCACATGTTTCTACACACATAAACCTTTAGTAGATCAGGGGCCTGTTGCACAAAACCAAGATAAGGGAGTTTATTTGGGATATCTTGGTTATCCTGGATCAACTTATCCATGATCTGGTTGCACAAAAGTGGGATAGGGGAAAGGGGGACTGTTTTGACATAAGTTACCATGGAGATTTATTCTGTGGAGCTAGTCTGCTCAAGACCAGGCTAAGTTCAAGGATTTATTTAATCTCATCCCTTTTCTCAGCCAGCAGTCCAAACGGAACACAATATTTATTTCACCGCCCACTACACATCATTATCATATTCAACAAGACCCAATGTCATTATTTAAACATTTGTGATTGTTAATTGCAATCATTTTAGATAAAATTATGATTTTAAATGATTGTGCAGTCATTAGATAAGAGTTATCCATAGAATATATATAAAATGCACATCCCATGCAAGTTCAAATAAAAATCAAAGAGTAACATGATGTTCCTTTATTGAATAAGGATAAATCAGAGCAACCATCAACTCCTGAAGTCACATGGTGCTTAACAAGATAGAAAGCACAGAATGAAAGCATATTATAAAACACACGAATAAATGTACATTCACAAAGGTCTATATATAATATACCCCAAATGTTTGTACACTGAAATAAATGCAGGACAAATCCAAACTCAACAAATGGACGAATGAATGCTGTAGCCTCTCTGCAGGCCTACAGCACAAACATCATAACAGGCCAAATTAATTTAAAATTAAACATATTTGTCTTCCATTGCAGGCCATATTTAACTTAAATTTTCAGCATCCATAACTAAAACATTTTAACACGAATTGATCCCTGACCAGCCGGCCACTGTTGTCATTCGAAAAGATGGCAGCATTGTCCCAGTCTATGGGCGAAGGCACTCTGGGGGCCTCTCCTTCCTCAGGCAGGCCACATTGTGGAGGACAGCACAGGCCACAGTGATGTCACATGCCCTGTCTGAGCTGACCCTCAGGTGGTGGAGACAATGAAAGCGTGCCTTTAGAAGGCCAAAGGCCATTTCTGTTCGGGCCCTTGTCCTGGCATGGGCATGATTGTTTGCTTGCTGTCAGGGCCAGAGTGGGACTCTATTTCAGCCCTGGAGTTTGATGGTACATATAGATAGATAGATAGATAGATAGATAGATAGATCGATCGATAGATACTTTATCTATCTTACTGCATTTTATAATTTTATCTAACATGGAAACTTGTTTGGGTTAAAGCAATAAAAAAATAATTTCATATCAAAATATTTTATATTATTTTAAATTCCTCACATCCTATTCCCTTACAGTTCTGAATTGGATGTTTCAAATGATAAAACTGTTCTTCTGTTTCTGGGATTAAAATACATCTGTGGCCACATATCTGGTAGTTTCTGGATATAAATACAGCTGGTACTTTAACAGGTAGCACAGTGATGGCAGGAGGAAGTGCAAATGCCTCACAGCAGGTAGAAAGCTGTTGGTTCTAATCCTGGCCGATCAGGGCCTTTCTAGGTGGAGAATGCAACTTCTCCCAGTGCAATTGTAGGTTGTCTCTGGGCACTCTAGCTTCCTCCCACAGACCAGAAACATGCCCATTAGTTTGACTGGTGACTACGAATTGCCATTAGGTATGGATGTGAGCATGAATGGTTGTCTGTCTTTCTATGTGGCCCTGCAATTGACTGGCAACCGGTTCGTGGTGTACCCGACCTCACCCCCAATGTCAGCTGTGATAGGCTACAGCCCCCTGCATCCCCAAAAAGGATATGCGGTAAAAATAATGGTTGGATGGATGGATGGTACTGGAACAAAAAGTGATCATGTGTTATTATTCATATTTTGTGGAAAAACTGCTAACCTTGCTTGGTCCTTTCAGAGCTTCAAAAAAACAAAAACAAAGAAGTTTGATTTTTAAGATTGTTGTTGCTCAAGTCTATTAAAGCCCATTTTATGCCACTACATTTTTGTGAATAAACTGACATTGATTTGGAAAAATCTTAAAGTCATATTCATAAAACAGGAAGTTATGACTTTGAGGTAATAAAGTCATACTTGTTTATTAAAACTTAATTATGTTATACTTATGAGTCTGACCTTGGAAATGTTATATCAAATTTGTGAATAACTAGATTTACTTTAATCTACAGCTCTACAAGCCTGTAATCAGTTTCCCCTCATTTTCAATTGTCTTTAATTCAGGTTTGCTCTACTAATAAAAAGGGCTAAGCTGCATTCTTTGTACCAAGTTGGCAGTGAATCCTACCTGCCCTCTCTGGGGACACAGGTTGGGGGCTTGTGTTTAGCTGTGGTGGCTAAGCCTCTCTCTCAATGAAGGTTTGCTCAAGCTGATTAGGGGCTACATGAGTGATTAATAGTTAGTTCTGGCTTTAACACTGGCCTTATATTTACACTGAATGTATTTAAATTATTTTTAAATGGTTAAAAATGACACATACAGTACTTCATTAAACAATGTTACAGAGATATATAGCATAGATCTCACCTTAAAGCCTTTAACATACGCCATTTTGGAGAGGGCGAGTGATTCATTTACAACAAAGGGTGCCCCTCAAAGATGGCGTCCGTGTTGATACACCGCACCCATAGCAGTTTCTACATACACATATCTATGATCTCTATTCATCTACAGCGGGTGCGGGTACATTTTTAATGTAAACGTAAATGTAAATATACTGTGCTCTACAACTTTCAGAGAGAGTTTCAGATATGCTGCTCCTGCAGACTGGAGTCTGCTACAAGAAAAACTTTGTCTTGGAGAGCTGGTCTCTTTAAATCTTTTTAAGGGCAGGTTAAAGGCACTGGAGGAAGAAGTAGGCTGTAGATGCTTTGACTGATAAACTTGCTGCTCTCTGACTCTGACTTGATTGGTTTATATGTATGTATCTGTGTCTGTAATTGTTTTTTTTTTTTTTTTTGTCTGTAACTTTGTGAATGTGCTGCTGTCTGTCTTGGCCAGGACACTTTTGCAAATGAGATTCTTAATCTCAACGAGGCTATTCTGGTTAAATAAAGTTCATATAACTCCCGACTAGCCACTCCGGGCCTGAATTCACCTGTGAGTACAAAATGTCATCATCATAACCTCAGAAATAAAGAGACATTCTTGACACAGCCATGATGTTAAAAGTGGTAATCAACAGAGGTTGTGTGGCTCACCTTGTGATAGGTGCTGGTAGATTGTAGTGGTCAATTTGCCACAACATTTATCAGGCAATTAGCATTGCAGACAAGCTGAAACTATAAGATGTACACTATTAATCACTCCATGCACATCCGCTCACTCACGAGCAAAGGTCATCTTATCCAGGATCTCCTTACCGACCGTAAGCTTGATTTTCTCTGCTTGACAGAAACATGACAATAGCCCAGTGACTTTTCTCATCTTAATTAATCCACTGCACCAGGTTTTGTTTACATCTGCCGTCCCCGTGGCAACGGGCGAGGAGGGGGTCTCGCGATAATTCACCGCGAGAAGTCGAAAGTGCTGCCTGTGTCTGTGCCTCCACTCACCTCTTTAGAATGTCTTGTTTTTAAGCTCCCTGGTCCCTCTCCCACTATTGTTGCAACTGTTTACCGTCCACCCAAGCCACATTGTGAATTTCTTAATGACTTTTCCACTCTCCTAACCCATCTATCCACTCTCTCACCCAATGTCATCCTTCTCTGAGACTTTAATATCCACATGGACAACCCCAATCTTCCCCTCACCAGAGACTTTCTGTCATGCCTAGAGAGCTTTGGTTTTCAGTAACATACCAATTTTCCTACCCATAAAAAAGGTCACTATTTGGATTTAATCTGCTGCTCAGGTCTCACCCCCCCCCAACTTCACAGCTGATCAACTTCCTGTAACGGATCATTTCCTCCTCACTTTTCACACCTCACTCTCCTTCTCTACAATCAAGCCTCCTCGTGACATTTCATTCCGGAATATAAAGGACATTATCATTGACACCCTCTGCTCCAATATCAACAGCATCCTTATCCCGGATCCCCTCCCCCCCAGATGAACTGGTTACACTCTACAACAACAGCCTAAAAGACATCCTCAACTCTCTCGCCCCAGTCAAAACTTGAACGGTCTCCTTCTCCACATCTGCCCCTTGGTTTACCCCTGAACTCAGAGCAATGAAAGTCAAAGGTCGACAACTCAAACGACTCCACAAAAAAACTGGTCTTACAATTCACAAGGACATGTACAATAACCACATACACTACAAGGAATCTATCACTCAGACCAAATCCAGCTACTACTCCGGTCTAATCACCTCAAATGAAGAAAACACAAAGTCCCTGTTCAATCTGGTCAACAATATCCTCCAGCCACCCAACTCCCTGCCCTCCCATCTCTACTCTACCTGCTTTCTGCTCTGCCATATTGCAGTTTTTCAATAACAAAATCAACAATATCCACCACCACCTATGCTTGACCGGACCACCTCTCTCCCCACCACCCCCTCCACTCCACTCACAGTATTTTTGTCATGATCCTGTTCTTTGTTGTCAAGTTACCTTGTTTGTGTTCTTGTTTTATGTTTGTCTGTGTGCTTCCTGTTTTATTTTGAAACTCACTTTGTTTTCTTGTCTCCCCCCCAGGCTTTACTTCCTGTTCTTGTGCCTGTGCTTGTCACACCCGCTCCCTGATTGTCTCTCCCCAGCTGTCTGTCATTACCCCAATTACCTCTTGTTTGTAACCCTCGTGTCTTCCCCTGTCTTGTTGCCGGATTGTTAGAACTGTTAAGTCACTCTCTAGGCGTTATATCTTAGTCACAGTCTGATCTCAACCTCCTTTGTTAATCGACCTAGCCTTTTGCCTCTGCCCTTTTTGGATCCCGTCGCCTGCTCTGCTGATCTTTGTGTACCGAACTTAGTTTGTCTGACTACCACCTCTGTTGCCGACCTCTGCCTGTTTTGAGAACCTGCCTTGTGTACCGAACCCAGACTGTTATTAAAGACCTTGATTTTTGCACATTGGACCTGCCTCATCTGCTTCTTTGGGTTGCTTTGCCATTGTTTCTGATAATTTTTCCTATTTTCGACTCCCTGCCCCCTCCAAAATCTCCGAACTAATCCACAAGTCCAAGCCCTCTTCTTGCCAGCTCGATCCCCTCCCCTCTTCTCTAGTCAAATCCTCCCTTACCTCTCTACTCCCTCTTATTTCTGCAATTATCCACTCCTCACTTTCAACTGGGATCGTCCCATCACTTCTCAAAACTGCCGCTGTGACCCCCATACTCAAGATCCCAATGACTTCAATAACCTCCGCCCCATTTCCCACTTACCCTTCATTTCCAAAATTCTCGAGAAAACAGTCGCCACCCAACTTCACTCCCACCTAACCCTTAATAACCTTATCGAGCCTTTCCAGTCCAGTTTCCGCCCCCGTCACAGTACTGAAACAGCACTTATTAAAATCACCAACGACCTCCTCATTGCAGCTGATTCTGGTTCACTCTCCATTCTCATCCTCCTTGACCTGAGTGCGGCCTTTGACACCATCTCACACCCCATCCTCCTCAGTCGTCTCTCCTCCATTGGTATCACCCACACTCCCCTCAGCTGGTTCCAGTCCTTTCTCAAATGTCGCACTCAGTTCATACAGTTACAGACAATCAGACCCCTCCCCAGTCACTGGGGCCCCTCCTCTTCATCACTTACCTCCTCCCCCTCGGCCATATTTTCAGAAAATTCAATTTTCACTTTCATTGCTTCGCAGATGACAACCAGCTCTACCTCTCATGCAAACCTAATTCCACACTCCCACCCCCCTCTCTCATCTCCTGCTTATCAGTCATAAAATCCTGGTTCACCTCAAATTTCCTCAAGCTTAACAGTGATAAGACTGAATTTCCTCCAATTGGCTCTAAATCTACACTTTCTAAAGTTGACAGCTTCTCCCTCATCATTGACAGCTCCTTGGTCTCCCCATCCCCTCAGGTTAAGAGTCTGGGTGTCATCCTCGATAGCACACTGTCCTTCCAGTCTCACATTAATAATATCACCCGGTCTGCCTATTTTCACCTTCACAATATCACCCGTCTCCGCCCCTCCCTCACTTCTCACAGTGCCTCCATTTTGGTCCACAGCCTCGTCACCTCCCACTTAGATTACTGTAATTCACTCCTCTTCGGCCTCCCTCAAAAATCCCTCCATAAACTTCAACTGGTCCAGAACTCAGCTGCCCGTATCGTCACCAGAACCCCCTCTCACCTTCACATCACCCCCATCCTGCAGCAGCTCCACTGGCTCCTGGTCAAGCATAGGATACAATTCAAACTGCTTCTGTACACCTTTAAGGCCACCCACAACCTTGCCCCTCCATACCTGTCCAACCTCCTCCACATCTCCACCCCAGCCCGCTCCCTCAGATCCTCCTCCTACATCCACCTCACTGTGCCCTCTGACCGCTTCAGCACCATGGGGAACAGGGCTTTCAGTCGCTCTGCTCCCCAGCTCTGGAACTCTCTCCCATTGGACCTCAGAAACTTAGACTCTTTGGGCTCTAATTTCCTGGCGCAACTCAGGGTGGCGCAGCCCGCGCAGTGGTAATTTCGTCCGGCGCACCGCCATGCGCAACCAATTTGGCAATTTGGTGGACCGGCTGTGCCGAGATGGGTGTGACGGCGCACCAGGGGGAGGTGTCCACAGATTTAGCTTGGCGCAGAGACAATTTCGTGCCAAAAAAACACGCGGAAGGTTCATGACTGCAAACTGAATTCCACAATAATGCACCACCTCTTCCCCGTACCATATCATTCTCTCTTGTCCTTTTGATGATTTTATTGTTGTTTATTTTTACTCTTGTACAGTTTCCCTGAGTGTCGTGAAAGGCGCTTTTAAATAAAATGTGTTATTATTATCATTATTCTGTCATTGCTGTATCGCCATGGCGATGTTTCCTCTTCTTTTTAATTAGGCCTTTTACCACCTGATACGCCTCCATAAGGATTTCCTGGTCCGATGGAGAGAAGCACACCACTCTTGTTGTCACAGTGAATCTGTGATTCTGTGATCGATTGCGGGGTCTGTTTAAGGAATCTTGTGCGCACACTGATCCAGGATTGGTTTCACTTGGCTTGATGAATCTGTGTGCTCTCATCCTCGCTTGGTCTTTTCTGCAACCAATTAAGCCTGAACCCTCTTGTTTTTTATTCGATGAGCCCAGCTTTGTCATTTATCCTGCATGTCTGAATCCTACTTTTGTGCAACAGGCCCCAGGCCCATAGAGTGGTAACGTGACTGTTGAAAAGTATCAGGTGGTGATGTAATCCTAATGAATACAATCCCTCTGACTGGAAAAGTTTGTGGTTTTAACATTTGGTTGGTGCTCTTGATCACATGTAAAGTCCTACTATATGTTACTATGTTAACAAGTGCTGGATGTAAATGCACACTTTGTGCCATTGGGGTTTGAAAATGTGGTCTAATTTAAAATATTTGTAGAATTAAAATTTGAGGAAATATTTTGGTGGTCTTAATCTTGAAATACCAGAGAGAAAAACACAACTCAGAGTCACACTTAGAGAAATTATAGATATTAAATGCCATCCACTGAGCTCCTTGACAATGTCACACTGAAATGAGTGTTGTATCAGTTTAAGTTTATCTTACCCCAGTTATTGTCCTCTTCTCTGTCCTTATTTATCAAAATCACACTTAGGGAAATACCATGAATTCTGTATGGATTTGAATGACATTAAGGAGTGCATCTATTACCATCAGCCTTGATTGCCTCCTGTAGTTCAAGAACATGGGGGTCTGCAGCATGTAAACCTGTTTTACATCTGCTTTAAATGTGCACACCAGCAACCTAAAGCTAGCCAAAAGGAAGCAGCAAGGCAAGTATCCTGAAATATGGGTGATTTTTTTTTTTGTATGAAAAGAACATTAAAAAATTCTTAGTTAAATTATTTATTTAATTTATGGAAAAATGTATTATTAAATTTATGGGGAAAAAAATATTATTTAATTCATGTAAAAATGTATATATAAACCAAACTGAAATGATTAAGTTCCAGTTTCATTTTCTGATCCATGTAAGCCTGTTGCTCACATGACTGTGATGCCCATAAAATGAATATTTCTGTTTTTTTTCTTAGTTTATTTATTCATTAATTTACTGATATATCAAAACCACAATATAAGGGTTCTGTCAGACAAACACACATCATTAGTCTGAGGGCTCTGACATGTTTTGCCTTGATGAATTACTGGCTTTCTTTGACCCTGTTTGGATAAACTCACTTAGATCTTGTCCATTTTTGGTTATTTTGAAATTCATATTGGTTAAAAAGATGATATGAAAATGTAAAAAGTTAAATAGAAAATGGAGGGAGGGAGGAGATGAACACTGTGTTCACTTTTTTTTTTTCTCTAATTTGCTGATTATTTTCTAATGAGTTTCCATCCACCTGTGAGGCACCCTTGAAGTGAACTGTCCCAGCAAAGGCATGTAGCAACAATAATTTTTTTTAAGGGAAAACTCTGGAAGAACTGGTCTATCTGTCATTCACACAATAAAATTTTGCAAAGAAATATTTATTCCATTATCAGATAAATATTTTATTTTATGTCCAATTTACTCCAGCAAGGAACTCTAAATTTATTGAATTGTTAATATACGTCAACTTGGACAAATTAACTAACAAACTGCACAGTGCAGAAAAATTGGAATCTGATAAAGCTATGAATATATGTAGGTGATTCAGGTTGCAGAGCTAATGTTCTGTCACAAACCCAGCTGATAATTTGCAGATCATTTCCAAACAGCTCAAATTCCCTTTGAATGTAAAAATAATGAGAAAAGTACCATTTTATTTTGTGTATTTTGATTATATTTTATGGCAACTCTAAAACAGAGATTATCATGCTTATATGTAATGAGATATTTTTTTTAAATGCTGTGCATTTAATTATGCAAAACACTTCATACACTATTCCATACTTTGTAGATACACAAACTACAATAATAGAATACATACTTATAGGTGACACCATCTGTTTTTTAGATGGCACGCAGGACCATAGCAGAGACATCAAAAGGATATAGAGAAAGGATCAAATCAGATCTGCTTAAAAACCAAGAGTTTCAGAAAAGACAGAGGAAGATACTTGAAAATAAAGAATAAATCTGTCACAGAATTGACACTCAGGGTGAAAACCATGAGTAATATTGGTAAAAACAGGTTAACCTGGCCAATGAGAGAGGACATGACCAGGTGCCAACCTGGAAATATTCTTGGAGTGGTTCCAGAGCCTCAACCAGTTACCAAGAGGCTCATGATGTCGGATCCCACAGTTTAGGCATAAATATGCTCTGCTCTTGATTTTAAAGCTGTGTTCACAACAAACGCAACTTGGCGACTGAAATCGCGTCAAAGGTCATCTTATCCAGGATCTCCTTACCGACCGTAAGCTTGATTTTATTTTAAGTTAAATTAATTCTAAGTTAAATTAACCGTCTGAGTTCTAAGCCATTTTTTCCTGTTTTTGGGGCGCCTGGACTTTTTGTGTTAAAATGTATGTAAAACCTCAACCCAATGATGCATAATCATGTATTAGACCTTGTTTTTTTCAGGACAAGCTGGGCTATCTGAATATGTATGCTGCAGGAGTGTCACTGGAATGTCTAAATAGTAATACGACCATTAAGACAAAAGAAAAAAAAAACAACGGAAGTTGAATCAGACAGAATTCATTACAAAAAAATCCAGGAGAGTATGGATGAACACTTTTGACAACAGAAAAATGTTTTTTTAAGTCTTCTTTATAAGTTAGAACAAAGAAATAAACACTATCACACACAGCAAACTGTTTACAATCATATTTACAAAAAAAAGTTACTAGTTTTTTGCAGGTTCTAATGTGCCAAAACTGCCTATTTTTTGCTTGTTTACCTGTTTGTCTCAAAAACTGTGCGTCTCTAGGGGAGAGAGCGCTTGTTCATCACAGGCTAACCCTCCTGACATCATATCCGGTCATAATATGTGTAAAAATAAAATAATGTTTATAAATCCCTAAGAATTATCTGTGCGCACTAGGCGCACGATTTGGAATAAAACCCAAATGGGCATAAGTAAATATAAAACGTTTTTTATTATATTCTTGTCAGAAGACACCGGAAATAGTAGATGAACTGCATCCAGGTGACAACAAGATGGCGACTATCTACTGTGCTAACGTGTTTTGATACAGAAATTTCATTAAATAATACACCTAGAAGACCTAACTTCATGATTTATCATGATGGATTACTTTTACGAAGTCTCCAAAAAGACACTGATGTTTCTGGAGATATATCTCAGCCTGTGGAAGAGCTCATCGGAACGGCTAAGTTGTTAGCTTTAGATCAAAACAATCGGTAAGTGGCGACGACAAACGGTTGTAAAGTTATTAAATATTTTGTGAACGGTGTGCTTTGCTGTCATATACGATTGTGTCGACCTCCGAGGGTTAAGGCTGCAGACTCTCCTGAAATTGTACTTAACATCCCAGTCCTCTACATCTTACAACCACTAGTAACATTACTGTGAGCCCATTACTGTTATAGAAACATACGCGGCACCTCTGCGCGCTCACAGTCCTGCCAGCCGTGCCTCTTAATCACTTGAAACAAGGCTGTTGATAATGTCAATAACGGAAATAGTCCGTCATAGCAGAAGTCTGTGTGTGTGTGAGTGTAAAAACCTAACCCCTAAATTCCACATAGAGTGAACACGCCACACACCGAAGCGCCGTGGTTTTGCTCCGCCCACTGGAAGCACCACGATGCACACAACACCAACATCTGTACAAGCAGCAGCAAATTGGTTCAGTCAACAACTTACAGGACCCACTTCTAACTAGGTCATTCTTTTGGATGATATTTATGTCAACAATAATCACACTTTTTGCAGACTGATATTTTTCAATCCACAATATGCGTATAAAATAAACATAGGACTATAACATTGGGTGGAAATCACAATTTTTTGGGTGGAACTGAGCAGCTTGGCGGAGGTCTGCGCTCTCGGAGTGCTTCTCTACCTGACCATGGGTTGGTGTTAAAACTAATGTAAAGATGTACATATTTATCATGAGAAACCTTTTATACAGTGCTGAAGTAAATAGCCAGGATGCCCTGTAGAAAAATAACAGAGAACATTGCCCTTTGAAACATGTTACACTGCCAGACTTACTCGGTCACTGCTGCGCTCCGTATTCGGTACCTGTGCTGGACTGCCATTCACCAGAGGGCATCCTGCTGGTTGTTGCTGCATGGCCCTGTGTTCCAGAGGTCGTCCTCTCCATCATGTGCTGCTGATCCTGCTTTCTGCTTGCGGTATGATCTGCTGAAACCTCTCAGCTTGCTTCCTGTGAGTAACTGGTGCAATAGCACCCAACTCCTGCTAGCTTGCTCCTTGGCATCTCTGCTGCTCAGACTACCTTCCAATGCAAACAGCCTGGCTGTTGTTTCGGCTGCATCATAACTATGGCTTGTACTTCCATGAAGCATCACTCAGCACACAGCCCTTGCGTGGCTTCTGACAGTGTTTTTTCTTGCTTGTTTTGTTGCTTTCCTTTAAGTTTCGGGAAACAGAGCCACACCCGAGTGTAATGGGGATTGTGCTCTCATACCCATACCCAGCGTGCACACCAGCGTACTTCATTGTTAAACAAAACAAGAAGTATTTTGTTTAACAAGGTTTTATGCATGATCTCTTAAATTTCGATGGAAGAAAATGTACATTATTGCCTATGCGAAATTTGCTTTGGAGTATTTTTATAATGGTTTTATAGATATGATAAACAAACCAGCTCCTCAGTCAAACCTAGAATAATCTGAACAACCAAAGACTGTTCAAAACAATAAAATCAGTATCTAAGAATTTAAAAAAAGATTAGAATTCCCCCCTTGCATAGTTAATAACTCACAACATATCAGCTATGCTGAATCAACTTAATGAGCACTTCATTACCTCTGGGTCCCTGTTTGACAGAGTGAACACTATGCCAAATAAATCCTCTGTGTTCTGTTTTTAATGTACCTGGGCCTGAGCTCTTTAATTTCAGACCAGTCACTGTTAGTGAGATGCACACTGCCCTCAGACTTTTAGACATCTGGAAACTGGTAGGACCTGATCTTTTAGAACCTTATTTGTTTAAACTAGCCATACATTTTGTCAAAACTCCTTTAACCTACATTTTAACCTGTCTTTGGCCTCTGATGAGATTTCACTTGTGCGGAAAAATGCTTTCAACCTCCTCTTGTTGAAAGGGGGAGACACCACTCTGCTGAACAATAACAGGCCCATTTCTAAATTGTGTGTAAGATTATGGAATTACTTGTTGGAGATCAACTCAAGAGTTTTTATTATCTAATAATATTTTAGCAGAATATCAGTCAGGGTTTAGGAAAAAAAACACAGCACAACCACAGCTGCTCTGAAAGTGGTCTGTGAATTTATCAACTATTTGGATATTAAGGGACATTGTGCAGCCTTTTTTATTGATTTGTTAAAGGCCTTCAACACTGTTGACCATGTCATTTGAAAAACAGACTGCGCAGTATTGGTCTGTCAGAACAATTGGTTGGTTTGGTAACTGTTAAGTCGATCACACTGTGTGCAAGCTTAAGGCTTGACCTCTAGACATCTTCAGGTCCAAAATGGTGTACAACAGGGCTCAGTCTTGGGACCACCTTTATTTACTCTGTACATTAACAGAATCTTTATTGCTTGGCCACCACACAGGTCTTCGCAGGAGGCCCTTGATATTGTACAGGGCAATCTGAGGGACTTCAGGAACTCTGAGAAAACAAAACTGATGATGTTCACGAACTCAAAAAAGAGGACACAGAAGCTGTCCACTATTGTTAAGACTGCAACTGGGCTTTTACTTCAAAAATAAGTCTTGTTCTTATTTTGCTGCAAAAAATAGTCTTGGTTCGGCTACTTTCATGACTGATTGATTAAGGTGATGTTTGATATGTGCATGCATCTTCTCAATGCCTTAAAGTAACAATGTGTAACTTTTACACTTTTAAAATAACTGTTTTAAGGTCTGTCTAATAGTCGGGGAGTCTTAAAACAGAGTGAATGGTGTTCATCCCTCTCTCTCTAGGCACCCCTGCCTTCTTTACTTACACTATGTAACTCTTGACCGGCTCGGGGCCAAGTGCGTGCTGCTTTACAGCATGACCATGAGTTCAGTGTTAGGAAAACAATCCTAGCCGACATGAATGGCAGTTTGCATGGGCTACAATATGAAAGAGGACTGTGACAGAGGAGGATCAGAAAAGAAAAAGGAGGAAAAACCAATCAAGAAGACGGACCAGAGTGAAGATTGGACGGGCTTTGACGCACTGGAGAGAACTTCAGAAACAAAAGGCTGAAGTTAGACTCTGATCTGGTTCTGCTGCTGTCAGAGGGTGAGCAAAGAAGTCTGTTATTTCATTTGAGCTGCTGGTGTTTTATTCTGTTGTTTTACTTTTGATCAAAAATCAATTCAGCCTCTCAACAGCAATATGATATCAATGCTGACACAACCAAACATTAGAAATACACAGCTACTGTTAGCATGTGTGTTAGCTACACATGCTAATGTTATGAGTTAGAATCGATTACATTTAGTATCTGGTAATATTATTGTAATTAGTGTAGCGTTGATGCAGACCGTTGAGTGCTTCAGAGGCTGTCGACCAAAAATCAGATCTGATTTTTAGTTGACAGCCTCTGATGGTCGAAGATCTGCTGAAAAATCTGATTCTGTACAATTCACTGCAATTTTACATACTGTTGCTTTAAATCATTGGATGCTGTTTTTTCATGGAACTCTTAGGTTCATAACTTTGAACAGTTACAGAAGACATAATGTTGCTGTATTACTTTTTTTATTACTTGTATGTATATTTTATTCTTTCCTGAGACCCGGCCCATTCATTTATGTCCTTTATAGTGGACATTTTGTTCACCTGTATCTTCCTTAAGTATTTAGAGTTACCCTATCAAGCCCTATATCATTCTGTAGAGGACATCCTGGGCTTTCCAGTGATGTGTCATGTGATGGGTTTGCATGCTGGGAACTTTACTTTTTTTCTCTATCAAGATGGCTGACATACCAAAAACCACATTTTGTGCAATGAGGAGAGGCAAGTCAAATATTCTTAATCAACTGCTATTTTTTCCATGATAATTATATATATTCTTGTTCATTAACATGTCAATAACAATATTTTTACATCTGAAAACAGTTTCTTTATTTCTGTTTTGAAATAACAATCATTAAATGAATGTCAACTGTAGTGGACACCAGGACCATTTTAATGTATTTAATGACTGCACATTGTTGTAGGAGAAAAAAGTGAAGCAGAGAAGATTCTATAATTGGTAATAGAGGGAGATTCAGATTTGGAGATGTCAGATGAGGAAAAGGATGTGGATGAGTAACTGCAAGTGATAGGGGAAGATGGTGATGTAGAGGGAGAGTATGGAAAGCCATTTGAGCATAAATTACTGGTGGTATCAAATATAGTTCAGCTCTGCTAGTACTCAAATTGAGTACATGTAGTCAAATTTTTACACGATAATGAAAAATGGCCGCAAATGGAGAGTTTTCATTGTGTTTGCACCTTCCATTTACAAGAGAACAGTGCCTGGAGTGCCTGATTCTGAAAATTTTGGGACTGGGGTCCAGAGTGAAAAGTTTTGTTTGTTTTCGTATCCGGCTCTGTCCAAACAGGAATCAGCATTGTTAGGGAAAATGGTGACGTGCGGCACATGCGCAGTACTCTTTCACAAAAAGGTTGCACATACACCTAGGAACAACAACAGCTACCGAGCAACATGTGTGCTGCTAACTGTGCTCGGTTTGTTATCAGTCCTCCAACAAAATGTGGATTTGCTGCAGCAATAGAGATGCACTTGTTATATTTGCCAAAGACTGATGTTTGGGAAAAGTTTGTCTTCACCAGAAAGCCTTAGTGTGCAGATGCATGTTGTAACACCGCTGTTTTACGACAAACTTACATCGCCAACTACTGGTATGGCATGCACGCTACCACGTTTTCAGTTGTTCTCGCGAATCCATGTGAATGTGCATCATTTTAACACCATCTCCGTGTGAACAAGGAGTGCTTTTGAAAATTCAAAGTAAAGTCTTTCCTTTTCTGGTGATAACATTGTTGTGTAAACAGGGCCATAGTCAACTAGTGCGCAAGTAGACTTTACTCACAAACCCAAAAGTGTCATTGATACTACTAGTACACTTAAAATTGTTCACTAGCACTACTAGTGAGCCTTACATGCTAATAAGGAGGTGTGGAACAGCAAATTCAGGCTTCTCATTGGCTTTCAAAAATATTACAACCAAACAGTGTGCTGAATTTGATTATAATCCCTCCTACTTTATTTACAATAGGTCTACTAGTACAACAAGTGAATCTTTTGCCTTTACTAGTATTACTAGTAAAGACTCCAAACAGTCATGGTCCTGGATTTCGAGGTCTATCAGGGCAAAAACACATTCATGGGCCAAAGACTGGGAGTTGAACTTGCAGCGTTCTTGCAAAACTTATGTTTTCTTTGATTGACATTTCACGCTTTATTTTTATTTTATTTTTTTTATCAAATTGAATATGTTCTTGGCTTAATATCACTCTAAAGATATAATCTGCTCATTCTGTTCATCTTCTAAATTCAGTGCTATTTTTACACAAAAATCGTCCTGTTGTCCTCCTCAGTGGACATGCTGTGAAATTAAAATAAAAAATATATTTAAAAAAAATAATATTGTAAGGTGTTTTTTTAGGCCCAAATAGATAGAAAATCACACAAAAAAAGAAACTGTAAGACACCTTTTTTCTTTGGTTCTCAGGAGGCTATGACCCCACAATAAATGATCATTTATTGAAATTATTATATTATTAAATTATTATATTATTAAATTATTATTTGAAATATTACGCGCATTAGACCCATTTCACACTGGATGGGTTTTGCCCCCATGACAGCAGCAGTGCGTGCATGGTTTCATTTCCGCAAGCATGTTATCAAGTCAGAGCCCAAGCCACAAGTCTCAGGCAGGGCTCCTGCGTGGAAAATCTCAAGAGTAGGAGGTTTGCCAGTATTTTTCTTCAAACTGTGGGTGATTTTTGGCCAAAAACATAAAAACAATGATAAATATAGGGCCATATTTACCTTATTCCAGCTGGTATGTATGTTTACAGTTACAATCCAGTTACAGTTTAAAGTCCAGTAACTCTTTATTTCTGTGTTTCTCACAGTTAAAGCTCAGTTATCCTCCTATGTGGTGAAACTCCCCTTGTTCATCAGAATGCATTCTTTCCTTAGGTTTCTCAGGTCAGTTATTCAATAAATCAGGTTCCATGTGAGGAGCCTGTGATTCCACCTAAACTTTCAATAGAAGCTTATTATTGGGGTGGTATGTATTGAGAGACAAAGCTGTGACAGCAGGGAGACGAGCTGAGGCTGCAAGACATGTGTGTGTCCAGTGTGGAAGCTGTAGCAGCACTCCCTGGAGCTGACGCGCAGACAAAAACACTTCCAGCATGAACTGGGCATTAAACTATAAAGAAAGTTAAAGTTCAATAAACACATGTGATCATGATGTTGTAAAACCTATCACTAATCAGTATCAATCATCAGGATCTTAGTTACAATCAAAAATAATCACACTGGTCTTTTTTCCATAATCAAGCAGCCCAAAGCTCACCTAATCTTCGTGTTCTCTTAGCCACGGCTGAATATGGAGCAAACAGTACACAGTAACACTGTGAACTATTCATCAGCCAAAAAGCAGGCTGTTAAATAAATTTACATGTTAAAGAAAATGTAAATATTAATTCAACATTTGGAAGTTTGTTCAGAAAACATCTTAGTGAATCAAACAAACAAAATCAACACAAACTTTTGGAGACATGAAAACTTTGGGCTGAAATGGCACAATATGTGTTTCTTTAAGTAACCTTAAGGAGCAGATTTTTTTCTTGAATAATAATGAAGGAATAAAATTATTTAATATAAAACCATGTAAATGAAAGAATGACTATTTTGCTAGGCAGAATTTTCTGGAACAAGTACTGATGTCCTTACTCAACAGACCAGTGAATTTAGATTGTTTTCTCAGCAGTTTACAGAAATGCCAAAGTCACATTTCACGTGCATGAACATTCTGCCTCAGGGGTCTTTTTATACCTGAAGACTTTTTCTCTGTGTTTTAGTCAGCATGTTGTGGATGACACTGTGAACTGTTTCAAATGCACAGCAGTGTGAGATTTCATGGAGACAGTGATGGACAACTCACAGCTGCTGCTTTTATGGTGTTTAAACAAGGTGTTGCTCTTCCTTCTTTACAGTTTATCCTGTTGTCATTCATGCAGTCTTTCCAAGAGATAAACCTGAAAATAATGTTTTCTCTCTTTTTTCAGCTGAATTCACCAGCTAAAAAGACACTTAAAACATAACAAATATTTGTCCATTGATCAAAGCAGTCGTCTATGCCTGAACTTCTCTCCTTCCATTAACCCATCTATTCAAAAACATTCATCAATCTATCATCTATTAACATTGTCCATCCACCCAGCATAAAGTCTCATAGATGCTGGATCAGTCACCCATCCATCAGTTACCCAGTCAATTAGTTGCCTATTCATCCAGTCATTGAGTGCAGAGTCTGGTTGAAGGAACCAGTCAGGTTAGGTCATGTGAGTAATGAAGATGAAGAGATGGATTTACAGAAAACTGAAGGCTATAACCCACAGAGCATCCTTCTCTCACTCACTTCATGGTTTCTCTCATTTCTCACCTATCTCTCCCTTCATTCAGTCCCCACTCTTCAAACTCTTCACTCATCTTTTCACTGGAAACAAATTGCAAGAACATACAACACACAACACAACACTAACAATTTCTTTGTTGGAGTTTTTTCTTTCCTTTTTTAATCCCAGTAAATAATTTCTAATTGCTGTAAAATGTGACAGTTCTATTACTTCTATTAGATTTTAAAATATCAACGAGTCCAGTCTTGCTGCCAGACCTGAGGGATGAAGCTGGAGTTTTGCAAAATTTGAAGACTTTGAATATAATTGGTTTTGTTACAAAAATGAATATATCAGGATGGCCCAACCAAACAGTAAGCTCTAGTGTTAAAATATACGAAGACTAATCTACAATATTGAAATTTCAATTTCATGATACATTTCACTTAAAGCAGTACTACGTAGTTTTTCCACCTTAATATATTATTGTTAAATTATTATAGTGTCATTGTGTCATTGTGATGGTACATCACCTTACAACAGGTTGAATGACACCTCTGTCATGGTCTGAGGGGGACTGTATCACCTTCAGTGGCACAATGTAACTTCGAGGTGGATGGTAGGAACACTTCCACACTAAAAAACTACACATTTTTTCTGCTTTGACTGCTTTACGGCAAACCCGTCCTGTAAAATACAGATTTTTCCCATATGTCACACTTAAACATTGCATCCAGGTTTGTCCTGTATTTCCGATTTGCCTTGAACGCAACACCATTCCGTCCAAAGTCAACACCCGCTGTCTCCCGCCTACTCATAGCGGCACTTGGTTTGGTTGGTTGATTTTCGGCATGAGGAATTAGTGCTCATCATTAATTGGGTAAGAGAAAGTTATGGGAAATCAGAGGCAAACATGCCTGCGTCTTGTACTCCGCACCGTGCCCCATTGAAATGGAAACGGATGCAGAAGTACAGTACAGTACAAATGACTGGCTTGACAGTGTCAGTGTAAATGAATATATAGAAACAGATGTTCTGTGGAACTTATGAGAAGTGAGCTCTTGTCCACTCTCAACTTTGATCACTCCTGTTCAGAGTTTTACTGCAGTGTTTTGAAAGACAAAAAGCTACTCAGTGTTTCAAGAAGTGACAAGAAGTACACATGGAAAAAAAAGTAGCACATTTAGGAAGAGAGAAGGCTGTTGACTCTTTGGCATGAACTACTGCTCCACACATGAAAGAAAAGAAAACCTTTTTCTCCTGCTGCTCCTGGAGTAAGTGTGGTTTCTCCGCTCTCTACCTGCACACCTGACTCTGATCACCTCATCACTCTTCACTACTTAAGCCGGCTCTGGACATGACTACAGCGGTCGGTAGATTTCCGCTACTACCGTGGTTTGTTCCCAGCAATCACTTTTTTCTCTGCCTCTGCAAACTACTCTGGCACTAAGCCTTATTTTTCTCCTCCCTGTTTTGGGAGTTGTTTTTCTTTGTTGGTGTTTTTTGTGATGACAGGTTTTTGTGACTCTGTGAATCTTACCTGCTTCTCTGCTCCTCTCTCCACAGTGTCTGCCACGAGCCCTCACCACTGCTCACCTGTGTCACTGGAGTCCCTCACTGGCATGAAGATTCCCCTTGCCCCCCATTCACTGCTACTTTGTGTGTCATCAATAAAATCACTGTAAACGTGCTACCAGCCTCCTTCCTTGAGCTTTTGGGTCCAACAACAAACGTAGAGAGGATCATATCCTAACATAAACAGCTTGATTAACAGTTTGAACACACAAACAACACAAACAAGTTCATAAAGTTGCCTAATAACACACGGTCATTTATCTGACCTTGTTGGTTCACCTTTTTCCTGTCTCCCCAAATCTAAAAACTGCTTCTTCTCTGTTCTCTCACAAATCTGCTCCTCTTCTTTCCTTTATGCTCAGCAGTTAGTGATTGATGATGGCCACTAATGATTGTAACAGTAAACTGATTACATGTTTATTTTGTGATTCATTCTGTAAATCACCTTTGTGCATGTGTCGGCTCTCCTGCCCCCACCTTATATCCTCTTACAGTCCCCTACTACAGGAGCATGACAAAAAATAACCAAGCTGCTGTTATGTAAGGATTACTTCAGCCATGACTTCATGATTTATGATGACCAAAATATTTTAGTTAATATTCTAATTATCGCATACATTCATGCTCAATACATGTGCAAATTCAGGCTTTTTCATGCATTAACTCATGATTGAAATTAATGAAATTTGTGGCTCCTGGGATAAAGCTTTCCCTTCAAACTGAAACAGTCTTTTGAATTAATCATCAACAATATTTAGAGTTTTTTGGTGGGGGGATACAGGGGCTTGTTCAACCTAAGCAAGACTGAAGATGAAAATGTACAACTATCTAAACACCTTCTTCAAAATTCAGTTATTAAGTTCCCTGCTCTGTAATAATTACTACTAATACTAAACTAACTCTGGGACTTAATTAGAGAAGAATGATGTGCCACATAAAGCACCATGGGCTGCTCATCAATTTTCACCACTATCTGTTCCATGACAAAATCATGTTTTCATATTTTTCAAGCACACTAACAGCTATTACGTAGTCATGATCCATGTAGTTTGCTATTGTATTGGTTTTGAGTGGGTCAAGAAGCTTAGCAATCTGCATATTTCCTCTTTACCCAGTGACAACTGTGATAGGCTTTAGCTACCCTGTGATGGAAAACAGGGCACTGGGTATAGAAAATGGTTGGATGTATGTATGGATCATGAAGATTTTTTTATTACATTGTACCAGTACCAGTGCAAGGATTTATTTATTTTTTATAAATGACAAAAGAACCAAAAAAAAACATTTGTGTGTCCACACTGCAAAGGTTTGAAAATTATCCATTAACCATGTAGTTGTACAAAACAGATAACGATGATGCAATGCGTGCAGGGGGGGCATTTAACCCTTTGTATGTGTTTGGTGTAGTATGAAGCGTCCTTTGACTGATTCTCTGATTGAGCAGGGTCTCTGAACAAGACATTAGGACTTATCTCCTATGGAAAGCTAAGATCTAATTGGCTGTTTTGCTGTTATGTTTTACAGTTTGAGTAAGCTTAGAGTGTCCAATAAAGCTGTGTCATACAAAACTTTGAACCAACCTCCTTCTGTTGTTTGAAATAAAGTATCTTTATTTTGTTAACCACCAGCCTTAAAGTTTATTCTATGTCTTTACATTATATTTCACTCAAAGACAGACATTTAGAAATACTTTTATATAATCCCTGTCAGTGTGAATATGGATCATGTTTGTGTGACATTCAGCCAATGTGGACATTCTTAATCTTGATGATTTCTCTGGGTAAATGCCGGCTGTTTATACTAAATTATGTTTGCTCAAAACACAATGTTCCTTTACCCAAAAAAGCTTATCAGTCTAACAATAGTGATTTAAGACAAAAGAACAAGGATGTGATTGTCCCTTGTTGAAATACCAAAGAATTGGTGGGGAGACTGGAAAAATTGATGGGCAAATGCACATCTACTCAGCAAATGCTATACGTTTTCTGCAACTAAAACCAAATTGTAATACAGCATTCTATGATATCAAGTCAGGAAAGAGATATTCATATTCATATAACAATTACATCTAGTTGGCAGCTCATTTCAGAGGTGTCAGACAACAGATTTCGGCAAGCTGGTATGTTGACATAACATAAAACACACAGATTTCAAGACATTAAGAAAATAAAGTAATTCTTTATGCATTTTTTTATGCTGATGTGCTTATTGCAGTTTTGTTAGGATTGTCTGGTAATATGAAAAGTGGTTAGAAGTGTATTTATGTCGATTTTAACAATTTAAACAATTTCTATATTGACCTTAACTACACTATAAAAACAAAGTAAAATTTGTCATACACTGCTTTATTTGATATAGGCTACTATGTCAAAGCTTTGTACTCATAGAGAAACCTCGGAGACACTGTGGAATCTTTTTTTCTTCACTATCGTGTATCTATTTTGACTGTATGCCCTGTCAAAGGGCCCAGTACGCATGTTCTACAATTTGTCATTTTGAGATCTCTACAAAGGCCATTGAATATTTCTGCTGAATTTGAAGTCAACATTCAAGGTTTGGCTTTTATTGTAATTAGCAGTGACTTTAAGATTTCAAATGACGGTTAATATGTTTAGCAAAATCTCTTAGTTTTACTTCAATTGTAGGGCATCTACAGTTCTGCTTACACATTTGAAAATGTCACGATAAATGTTAAAATACTCTACATTTTTTACATGAAATCAGATCATCAGCTTTTTGCCAGAGGCCCTCCATCAACAAACAAATCATATTCCTCAATAAACACCTCAGCCAACCACTACGCCAGGTTTTTTCACAGTGTGTGTGTGCCTGCAGCAGTTCTGTATGAAGCTCATTTAAAAGTCCAAAAAAGAGGTTTAAGAAAATGTTTGTCTAAATGAATGCAGTCACCTTAAACATACTAAACTAAGTTCACTTGAATTTTAAACAAAAAAGGTAAATATTCATAAACATCCATCTGATGGTTTAAAAACATGAATATTTAAGCAGTGAGGAAACACTGCTTTCTTTTTCACTCTGTGGAAATGTCATCAGTCTGTAATCAGCAGTTTCCATAATAAGGGTAAAGCAATACTTTCAGGCAGTCTGACAAGATTGCATGTGTGACAAAGTCTAATTCTTTTTTTTTACTTTTACCATTGCTGCTTTGGTCTGTCTGCATAAAATGGTGTGTGTGTGTGTGTGTGTGTGTGTGTGTGTGTGTGTGGGGGGGGGGGGGGGGGGGGTGATGACATGAAATTTGGCAAACAGCTGGGTGCATAAAATCGTTTTTCCTCTGTAAGAAAATAAAAACTAAAAAAGGAGACTGTTCTGACAAGAAAAAGTGAATTTTATTACTATAAATCAAACACTGATGCATAGAAGACTATTGGTTTTCTGTTGTAAATGACATTATGAGGCCATTTTAATGCATTTTCAAATTGTCTTTTATAGCAATGTGTTTCTTGATTCCATTCAATTAGAAAATCCCAGCAAAGAAAGAATTAAAGATTAAACATAACCTTTATCAGCTTTTTTGTGCCTTAGTCAAGATTATCATTTTGTACTCCCAATCCCACTGCAACACATCATAACCCATGACACAAGTTTTAAAAAGTCAAACTCACTAATGCTTAAATAGATATTTTTTTTGTCTCAGCAATTAACTTCAAATATTGCATGAAAGGCAAAACAAGGGAACTGAGTGTACAATTTAAGGCTACCACCATGTAAAAAGATAATATGAGATAATTGAGCCCAACAGAGCATAGCCCAGACCTCAGCATGGGGTCTGGAGCCTTCACCCACATTTGTTTCAAATTGGAAGCACATTTTTTTTTCTTGCAGTTTCATATTTTCTGTTATTTAAATCAAGTAATCATAAAAAAATACATTTATAACAGAAGTCCAATCCAAAGTGATATGACTTAAATCTTATTAGTGTCTTTTGATTTTTTTTTATGTTTATGTATCAACAGTATTCTTTCATAAATGCACCATTCTCCCACAAAAAATCACAATAAATGTATTCAGATGCTTTTATCTTTAACTGTCACTCTCTGTACTCTGTCTTTGGTCGCTTCAGTCTACCATTGCTGTTCTTGTCACCATCAGCTGTCTCATAGGAAGCTGAACAAAGCCTGTTTCTACTGTAAGAGTAGGTTACATGAATGCATTCTTTCTTGTCAAAATATCATCCATGACATGTTAAGGCAAACTGTGAAGGAGCACTCAAGAATACGAGAAAGATTGGTTAGTGGCTTGAAGCTTCTATATCCTTTTTCTCATCATCTGATCACTCGGTACTTTAACAATGCAAGCGTATCCATTCACGCAACATTCACACATTGATGGATGAAGATGCAATGTGGGATGCCATCAATACATCCCACATTTCCAAGCCAACAGTGCATCCTCGAGCAGCTTGGGGTTAAGTGTCTTGCCATGACACATGACTGCTGGGATGCCCTCACCCTAAGACAAACAGATCATGTCTCAGTCAACATTTTCATTTAAGTGACTTTGGGATTAAGTTTCTTACTCTTTATTTTTGATAAATCAAAAAAGACTGAGCGGATGTCTCTCAGCCAGGGTGTACACATGCTGGCTCTGAATACTCTAAATACTCTGAACAGGAAATATTTCATGTGTATATCATTTGATCTGAAGATGAAACTGCAGCTTAATCCTTTTTCTTTTGTGTCAACATTTCATACATGTAAAAGAAAGGAAACATACATAAGAATAGTTAAATATGTCCTTTCATTGATGAAGTTTTTCTATAGAATCCATGATAAGTTCCATTTATGGTCATATAGACAGGCTTTTAGCTCTAAAGTAATGCCTTAAAATGTTTGGAGTAGAGAATTCCCTTTGTTTCCTCGTCCTTACCAATGACTAAAGCTGGTTATTTTTTCAGATGAAAATGAAAGGGTTGAAAAAAGCAGGTAATACTTGTTTATGATGGAGTAAAAATACATAGAAAATAAAAAAAGACCTTAATTATACTTGGGTTAAAGCAAAGAAGGGATAAATGTACTTTGTGACAGATGGAGATAAATTGAAGAGGGGACTGATCCAAAGCCAAAGAAAAAGTTGTACATCAGAGTACATCAGACTGCATGCTAACCTGCACAAGGGATTGTTATTAGGTCTTGACACTGAAAAATGAAACAAAGGCTGAACCATTATGTTACTGGCAAATCAGTCTTTCCACAAGTTTCTCCATCTTACATTCCAAAAATGTATGTTCTTGCACTTTTATCATAAATGTCAGTCCATTCTGCCCAGAGGATTGAATCATGACCTCTTCTCTCATGCACTTGCACTTTATTTCTTTTCCTCTTATTCCCTCCATGCCTTATTGATCAGTCTAATGGTTCTTTAATCATTTAAGACCTTTTCTCTTTCCCCAGCAGCATGAGGCATATTTACCATTTAAACAAGTTATGAACCAAACATTATATGGCTTTTACCATGGGGTTCATTTTGTCTTATTATTACTCAGCAAGGTATTTGTGTTTAAAAACGTGACCTCTAATCTAGACACCATATTCTAGGTACCCAACATCTATCTTTTAAAGGGGACATATTATGCAAAAACGGGGTGGCACGGTGGTGCAGCAGGTAGTGCACATGCCTCACAGCAAGAAGGTCACCGATTCGATCTTCTGGTAGGGCAGGGCCTTTCTGTGTGAAGTTTGCATGTTCTTCCTGTGCATGCGTGATTCTCTCCAGGCACTCCGGCTTCCTCCCACAGACCAAAAACATGCTCATTAGGTTGATTGGTGACTCTAAATTGTCCTTAGGTGTGAGTGTGAGTGTGAGCGTGAATGGTTGTCTGTCTCTCTATGTTGCCCTGTGATCGACTGGCGACCGGTTCAGGGTGTACCCCCCCACCTCTCGCCCAATGACAGCTGGGATAGGCTCCAGTAATGTAACAGTTATGTAACAATATTTTTTTGATTTGCATACCTAACCTGATTGGTCTACCTGAGTATTCCCCCCCTCCCCCTGCTGGAGAGATTCCTCAGTGAAGCGCAGCCACGTTGTTTATATTCTTAGCGAGAGATTGGTGTTCAGCATGCCTAAGCTCAGAAGCTATTACTGCTGTGTTGTTGGCCGTAAACAGCCACATATATCTTCATATACAGACATGGACAAAAATGTTGGTACCCTTCGGAGAAAGAAAAAAAAAAGAAAGAAAAAGAAGAAAAAAGAAAAAGAAGGAACAAAGAAAAAAGAAAGAAAACCCACAATGGTCACTGAAATAACTTGAAACTGACAACAGTAGTAATACATAAAAATGTACCCAAAATTAACTAATGAAAATCAGACATTGCTTTTGAATTGTGGTTCAACAGAGTCATTTTAAAAAAAACAAAATAATGAAACTGGCCTGGACAAAAATGATGGTACCCTTAACTTCAGTCTTTGTTGCACAACCTTTTGAGGCAATCACTGCAATCAGGTTTTTTCTGTAACTCTCAATGAGACTTCTGCACCTGTTGACAGGTATTTTAGCCCACTCCTCATGAGCAAACTGCTCCAGCTGTCTCAGGTTTGAAGGGTGTCTTCTCCAGACTGCATGTTTCAGCTCCTTCCACAAATGTTCAAAAGGATTTAGATCAGGGCTCAGAGAAGGCCACTTCAGAATAGTCCAGTGTTTTGTTCTTAGCCATTCTTGGGTGTTTTTAGCTGTGTGTTTTGGGTCATTATCTTGTTGGAGGACACATGACCTGCAACTGAGACCAAGCTTTCTGACACTGGGCAGCACATTTTGTTCCAGAATGCCTTGCTAGTCTTGAGATTTCATTGTACCTGCACAGATTCAAAACACCTTGTGTCAGATGTAGCAAAGCAGCCCCAGAATATAACTGAGCCTCCTCCATGTTTCACAGTAGTATGCTTCATTTTTGCTTCCATGAACATAGAGCTAATGTGACTTGCCAAAAAGCTCCAGTTTTGTCTCATCTGTCCAAAGGCTTTTCCGTGCTCATCTCACCTTTTGCTACACACAGATGTAAGATGGCTTAGCAGAGGAAATTTTTTGGAGAGATTCGGCGAGTTGTTACCTAAAAAAAAAGAGCTTCTGAAGCTCTCAAGACATGCAGAATATGCAAAGCTGGAGAACTCTCAGTGGCTTTTGGATTTATCTATTCTCATATACCTCACTGCCTGCTCAATGATCTTAATTTAGAACTTCAGGGAAAAGATAAAGATGTCATCAAAATGATCAGCTCAGTGAATTCATTTAAAAGTAATCTACAACCGCTTTCAACTATGCTGCAGCGATGTGACCTGCGGAATTTCCCTCACATGCAGGCGAGTCAAGAGTGTTCTGGCATCATTTGAGAGCCATTTTGCTGACTTTGCATCCATTGAACCTTTTGCTAGCTACATGTGTTTTCCATTTGGTACAAGTGTTGATGTTGATTACACTGCTTCCAAAATAGTGTCATTGTTTCACTTGGACAGCTCCCCTGCAGAAAATGAGATTCTGACACTGTAAAATGACATTGAGATCAGATCGAGAGCAACACCTGGCATGAATGAAAAGTTTTGGAAGCTGCTTTCAGAACAAAAGTATCCCAGCCTCAGAAGATGTGCCTTGAACCTGACACCTCTTTTGGATCTACTTATTAGATAAACTTATTTGTGTTAGTCTGCCTTCTCTCATATAAAGATCATTAAGTCAAAGCATAGGTCCACAATGACTGATGAGCTCCTTGTGGCTTGCCTCCATCTTGCAACCTGCTCCTACTGCTCTGCTTATGAAAAGTTAGCTGCCTCCTTCCAGTGTCAGAGATCCCACTAAGATAGACACATGTATTTTTGCCTTAATAACTTCTAAAAGTACTCCATATTTGACCTTTGTGTGGTTTACTTCTGTTTCTGTTGTGTACATGATAAGTATTAAGGAAGGCTACTAATGCAGACCTCTGTGTGTTTTATATCTGTAGTAGACCTTGGCACATTGACAACTTAAAAAGCAGGTCTTGGTTCAAAAAAGGTTGGGCACCCCTGGTCTAGATATTGTTTAAATCAACAACACAAATGTGTTAAGTGTCCAAAAAAACACCCTATTTTGCCTCTAAACTAATTAAAAAAAATAAGTAAAGGGGATGCTGAAAGCTGAGTGGGTTATGTTCCCTTTCCAACCCTGTCCAGTGATAAACTGAAATTGGGACATAATTTCTAACCAGTGAATACAAGGCTATTGTTACTGACAATACTTTTAAGAAGAATTGGTCACTTTTTCATTGCCATCTTGCTTCCTAGCTTGTGCTAAAAACTGTTACCATAGTTCTATTGTCCTGTAGCTATTTTGGGTGGTCTCTGATAATAAGAGGACATAAACAAATTTGTAATGTATCTGTGTGTAGCTTCTTGCCTTTGTCCAGTGAAAAAAAAGCTTAGTTATGAGAAAAACACACAGCTCAGGAAAGGAGTGGTGGAAAGAAAGATTTGTTCATAGCTCTCATACTCTGTTTCCACCACATCTGCCTCAACTCCATCACATAAGACCAGTTCTGTGTGTGTGTGGGGGTGTGTGGGTGTGCACTGGTGTGTGTATGTCTGCACACCTCTAGCATCCCACTTGATCCCACATTAATTATAATCAGATTGGTTATTGATCAGGATATGCTCTAACTATCGATCCAGTGTGTGCAGTCTGTTGGAGGGTCATGGTCAGTGTCTGAACACACAGAGAGAAAAAGCCAGTTCGTTGAAAATCCACTACATATTGCACAAGTTACATTGCTCACAGCAAAATGTACAAGTCACATAATGGCATCTTTTTAGAGGACTTTTTTCTCCAAAACACAGACTCTTTTCTTCTGAAAACTGCCACTCCAACTTGTACTTACTTGAGGCAGAGTCTAAATTATAATTCTGTGCATTTTTCCCCAGATACCCCAAAACACACTCTCATTGGTATTTTTTTTTTTATCTTTACATGGATATTAATTCATTTAACATTTTTTCAATGGAGTAAAATTACAACAAAGAAAATTAAGTGTTATTGTTTCTTCAGAGGTTGTGCTTTTGCCTCACAGCAAGAAGGTTGTTGTTTGACTCCTGGACTCAGTTGGGGTCTTTCGGTGTAACAGGTGATTGACTGGTAAACAGTCTAGGATGTCTCTTACTCATTGTCAGCTGGGACAGGCCCCCTGTGACCCTGAAAGGGATAAGCGGGATAAATAATCGATGGATGGATGGTTTTTAAATACTTGATTCTGTGTCTTTTCATGCACACAGAGACTGCCAATAATCACTGTGAGTTTCATGTGATCACTGTAACCATGTTTGTCCTGTGTAATAATCATTGTAATAATCAAAAGTTCGTCTTGACACTGTAGAAGGCTTCATTACTCCTGCAGTATCCATAACCTATACAACTTTACAACTGTCAGTCATGGTCAGACATGTAGCTCATCAGAAATTCCACCAGGGAATACTTCAATCCAAATATGCTCAAGATGGGGCCTTTAAATACTAACAGCCAATCCGCTGACAATACAGCTGTGTATATGTGAGTGGGATGAGACTGCAATAAACAGAACAGCTTAATAGCCTTCTAGTCTTGGCAAGGCCTCTGTTCATCTACATCTTGTTTCATAAATTCACAGCTTGACTCTGATTTCTGCCTCATCACACTGTAAGCAGAGAGAATAGGCCTGTGTGATTGGAAGTGTGTGTGTATGTATTTTATAGAGAGACTGAGACCTGAGATTACTGTCTCCAAGGAGCAAGTCAGTAATTGAAGCAGGCCTGCATTCACAGGCACATACACACTTATACAAACACGTGCACACAGACCTGCATTCAGTTGCTTAAACTCTCATGCACTGAGAAGCCTGCACACACACATAGTCACCAATACATATCCTCTGATACACCCACATGTTTAAAAACACATGAAAAAACATCAGATAGGGTCAAATTCAGTTCAGTTTTTGCTCCTTTAATCTTATTAAGCTCTGAAGGAATCTGACAATTAACCTGTCCATGTTAAAAAAATATTTAACACTCATAGGACTACACACAGCAATGTACACAGACTCACACTGAAATGTAATCCCTTCAAAACATTACCCTTCTATCAGTATTTTCTCCTCCCACACAATGAAGCAACAAAATGCAACGTTTCCTTTGTGAGGAAAATCTCTTTACCTTTAATGGTATAACTTAAAGCAACGACATTGCATTTTTCAACCCTAAGGAGCCCATATTATACCTTCACTTGGAGTTCTTGGTTTCAATTTTGAGGACTGCTTGAGTATGCTCACAATAAGTCTGTCTAATATGCTCTGCTGGAGATCCAGCCACTTACTCGATATGTGGGCCCAATCCACAATGTTTGGTCAACTGTTTGATTTGTCAGTTCATCGCTGCTCTGCTCTGACATTTTTTCAGCTGTTCTTGGTGTTTCTCTGCAGATTCAGAGGCTTTACAAAGTTATCCATGTATCTCCTATGTGTCTTTACTCTCTCAGGAAGTTGTTTTATATTCCCAGCCTCATTTCTGTCCATGCTCAACATGTTTGGGTCATTTCAAAATGTTAACACAGACACTGATGACGAGCTGTTACTGTAGCTGTATAAGCCATTAGCCACGGCCAGCCAAGCCTTGCGGCTGTATCTGCATGCCAGCTAGATGATTAGCTGACCAAGATACTGCTCTTTTCCAATTGGTTATTGTCCAGGTGTCCAATTTAAGTGTTCTTGAAGAACAAACTGCTACACTGGGTACAATGTGTGTGTGTGTTTATTAAAAAAAAAATACAATGATTTGCAAATCCTTTTTGACCTACAATCAATTAAATACACTTTACAATGACTAAATATTAATGTCCAAACTGATAAACTTCATTGTTTGTTGCTAATATTCACTTATTATGAATCTGTTGCCTGCAACGTGTTCCAAAAAGGATTGGACAGGGAAGACTGGGAAAGCTGAGAAATGCTGAAAAAACACCAGTTTGGAATATTTTACAGGTAATTAAGTTCATTGAAAACAGGTGAGTGTCATAACTGGGTTTAAAAGGAGCATCCTTAAAATTCTCAACCTACAATTGCAAAGAACTTAGGGGTTTTATCATCTAGAGATTTAGGGAATGGGGAGAAATCTCTGCACATGAGCGACAAGGCCAACACATAGACCAACACTGAATGCCTTTGACCTTCGATCTCTCAGCTGGCATTGCATTAAAACTAATATCAATTTGTAAAGGATATGTGGACACAGGAACATTTTGGTAAACCATTGTCAGTTAGCACAGTTCATCACTACATCTATGAATGCAAGTTAAAACTTAACCATTAAAAAAAAAAAAAAACTTATATGACATCACACTTCCCCTGGAAAAAGAGTAAAGAGCTCACTGAGTGTTTATTCATGTTTATTTCATCCATTTTGACAACTAGAGCTCACAATTTACTCACCTGAATCAACAGGTACCATGTGTTTCAGCTGTCCTCAATTGTTCATCACAGATTCCACCGTTTTCAATTCAGACCTGTTGGCTCTCCATCTGCAGATGTATCTCCTGTGTGTACTCCAGTTCATATATGTAATCCAAAGAATCTAAAATAACAGCGGTCATACTTCTTCTAAAAAACATTAATTTATCTAGTTTGGTAGCTGCTGTATCCTATTTTGAAGCAAAGTAATTGGTGCAGGTGGCGAAGGACACGTAGGCTTTGCCGTGTCTCAAAATAGTGCCTAATCAAAGCAGCAGTGTAGTGGAGAATTAAGCAGATATAAACCAAATGTTTGTAGCATGTGATGACCCCATGCTGTTTTTGTGGCTTGTTTTCTCCCACAATTCTTTTAATTAATCTGAGAACCTTGCATCATGTACAGCGATGTAGAGCATTAGCATCTATCCCGAGTTTTTCTGAAAGGAGAGAGAACTGAGCTATGAAAATGCAGCACATGTTCATGCCATGTACCTCTAACAACCCCACTTCAAAAAACCCAAACTGTTCCTTTAAAGCACACAGTGAAAGTATGAAACATTAAATAGAGAAAGATTTCTACTGACCATTTGCATACACATGGCGTACATGACATTCACTGTGAATGGCAGAAGTACTACTGTTGTCAATAGACTGTAGTGCTTTAACCAATAATTACTGCAGAGACACATTTTTGATCCACTAACGTAAAGTATCATTAAAATGGAACAAAAATGTCACTGAGTCTGTCAAATTAGTCTGGACGCCTTAAGAAGACTCAGAAACAGAATAATGAGCGGAGACTGGGCTGAAATAGCTGCTGCACAGCACTCAGACAGCATGTGGATTGGCTGTTTACAGTAAGGTTCAATATAGGAAAAACAACCTCTGCCCAGCAAGATAATTTGGTGTTCCTTCCAGGAGTTGTGAGCGCCATTTGTTTTGGATTCATGAGGAGACTTGTATGAACAAGGAATACACACAGTGCAAAAGTGTGCTGATGGAGTCTTAGCAGGGTTTAAAGAGATATGGCAGAAACCTAAATGGGAACTGGAAGATATGAGAACATCCAGGTTACCTGTTGATGCAGTGGTATACATCTCAGTCTTATGTTGTCAAATTCAGTGAAATACCAGCGTGACTTGGTAAAAACACCTCAGGATGCTTCACGGTGTTTCAGGATTGAAGGATACCAGCAGCTGATGTGTGTCTGTGGCATTTGTCATGCTTCTTTGCTGTAATGAACATTGATACTTGTGCGGAACCATATGTTTTTGAAACTAAAAAGACGAACCAGAAAGGCTGAATTCAAGGTCATCTTCAAAGTAAGTATTCAGCTTACATTGATTGTTTGTTGTAAAAATACAAAGCCATGTTTTAATGATGACCTTACTTGATGGTCCCAAGCATTAATGTTAGCCCAGGTGATTTTATTGCATATTATGATAGTTTAAGCTTCACAAAATGACTGACAGATATATAAAACTGACTTCTACAGCCTTGTTAGAAAACTAGAAAAGCACTCTGAGAGCGCAGACCTCCGTCAAGCAGATCAGTTATGGCAGTGGCTTTTCCGCTCCACATGGACAGACTGAGTGTCCACTCATGTCTTTCCATGTGGAAATGTAGGGACATTGGCTTGAAAAAATTGACGTCAATTTGCAAAAAAACTACAATTCCCATAATGGCGTAAATGAATGGGATTTGCCACTATAAACTTCAATGGTTTTTTGTGATGTCAATCTGGATCGGATCAGCACCAAAATGTCATGGCTTCTTCCTTGGACCAAAGTACACCTCTGGTAAATTTTCATGTAAATCCACCCAGTAGTTTTTGCGTACACTAAGGGGACTTTTTTTTTTTTTTTTAATTTATTTAGCGTAAACGTTCATTAAGCCACATGCTGGGCATCGTTGTTTTTGACATCCAGCAGAAATGGAATGGAGTGTGACATCACATGCAAATGGTCAATATGGAGATGTTGTGTTTTTTTATTCAACACATATTTTACAGGATTAAGGTCATCTTTCATAGATTTGCAAATGAAAGTCTTTTCATTCACACATGGTTATTTTTATGGAATGATTTTTTTTTTTTCTTTTTTGAAGTGTGTTGGTCATGGAAGGGTGACACCCCAGCTCCCTCTGTTAGCCAGCCACCACTGGCTCAGTTTAAACCAAGGGTCCAGGGGCATGCCTCCTATTTATTACATTTAGGAAGTTAGATGCAGTATTTTCAAGCCATCTAAATCAAGAAATTTCATTTAAAATATCAAAAAGTACTAACAATTTGGGCTAAAGTAGTAATCCCACCCAAACATTTTCTCTCAATCGATGTAATGTTTGATATCCAATGGTTTCCATGCTGTTGTTATCATTCTGAAACCAAGATACAACATTTCTCTTTTGAAAATTGACATAACATTGTTCTGAATGAAAATAAACATAAAAGTTTTGTAATTTCATGTTTCAACGACGGACACGGGAGGCAGAGTGTGTGACCATAGGTGAGAATTCCTTTCGGTAAGCTAACTCCACAATGTTAAGGACAATTTCAAGTTGACTGATTAAATTGCACCGCCTCTTGTTAATTACAATTAGCCGTTAAATGTTGTCCCCAAGGTGCAAAAGAAAATCCTTCTTTTATTTCATAAAACTTCTTGCATTCACTCTGAATGTAGATGGCCCAGATTAGTAAAAAATTTGAAAGACTGGGAACCTTTGAGATAACATCCGGGGATTAGGCCCTATACGTCAACCCCTGACTCACCCAGTGGTACAGAGTGTCATTATTTCTCATGCTTGTTCAAATACATTTTCAATTTTGCCTCAAAAGATTGAAACCTTACAAATTAAATGTAAATAGGCAACTAATAACACTTTTTCATGCAGCAGTTTAGCTACAGGTGATAGACATTAAAATACTGCTAAATTTTGCTGCATAAGACTGTGTGGATACTTTAAAAGGCTGTATTAAAATGTTATTAATACCTTATGAAGACATTGGTGCAGTTGTTTTGTGTGGTTTGGCTCACTATGTGTCCGCTGATATTGGACATTTGATTCTCCCTCTTCTTCTGCCCTGGCCAATTTGCTAAGAAGTCAGATGGGTAGAGCTCTGCAGACGAGACTGGCCACTCATCAGCTTTATCAAATAAGCTGATGTGTTAACAGCAGCAAAAGAAAAACAAGAAAAGAGAGTAAATATTCGAAACAGAGCCATGTCGGGTTAAATACAACACAAAACAAATCTGCTGGTCTATTTGGCTAGACATTGTACCATGGCTGGCTTGAAACAAGTGGATGCCTCTTGAAGGACTCCAGAATAAGTTAATACATCTGAGATAAGACAGCCTTAAATCATTCATCCATCCATCCATCTTATCCGTGTCAGGGTCTCAAGCACTGGAGCTTATCCCAGCTGACATTTGATGAGAGGCAGGGTAACCCCTGAACTGGTTGCCAGAAAATCACAGGGCAGCCTTAAATCAGTGCAACTAAAATAACACTGTCAATGCTTTATTTTATTTGCAAAGACCAATGACCTCTGTGTCATGGAAAAAATCTCCCTCTGTATCAAAAATCCACTCAGGCCTCAATACCCCATAAACCCCCACAAACACATTAGGGCACAGCCTACTGACATGACAACTGCCCACACAAGTAAAAGCAGGTTTCTGGACTTTTTCAGCTAAAATTTGTTTGTATGAAAAACAATTTAAAGTCGGACTGTCCTCTCTGAAGAAAAAATACTGTTCTGTGATCAGTAAAGCCAAACCAAACAAAGAAAACCCCCTATGCTCAAACTGTCTCCTAAGCACAAAGTGGCCTTGAAGATCTGCTTCAAATATCGCTCAGTCCGTCTGCAATAACTGCCCTGCACAAATAAGACAATGTAAGATAAGATAAGATATCCTTTATTAGTCCCACAGGGGGAAATTCCAAAATATACAGCAGCTGCAGGATACAAGAGAAGTACTGAAAGATAAGGTAATTACAAATCAAATACAGTAATGAAAAAATAGGAATAATTTTTTTTTATTTTTTTTATGTACAACACCCTGTTTCTGTTTCTTTTGTGAAACTTTTTTTTTCATGTGCCTGCTCCATTACCCTCTGTTGGTTAATAAATGCATCTAGTTAAGAGCCCCAAAATGCTCTTCACCAAGTAACTACTTAAATGGCCAAATCCAAAATACAACATCATTTTTGGGGGGTGCTAAACGGATGCAAATGACTGGAAAATATATCCCCCAAATTTACAGAATGTGAAACCTGACACACCAGAGGGACCGTTCAATGTATTTCACTAGTCCATCTGGTCAACAGCCCATAAAAAGTGTTTGGAAATGGGCAGAACCTTTTAAAAGAATATCGGTCAGGAGATTGGATGATTGTTCTGTTAATCACATTCATTATGAGCCAATCAGATAATAGAGTAAGCGGGCATTACTGCCTCAGAAGTGGAGCGAAAATATGTCCTTTCAATTGAGAAGGTTATATGGTTGTTATTTGTTTTTCATTTGTGAAAGAAATGTGGTCCAGATCTGATCAAACTGATTGCTGATTGGGCGTCCCACTTTGCACAAAGCACAGGATCTGTCTGATTACAGACATTGAATTAGGCTGATCCATCTGAACTGCAAGGTTACAAAATGTGTGCAGCAGGCAAAATGCATGCAAATTGCTCTTAAACTGGTCTTTCAAGCAGATTGCATACTGGGTGTGCCAATGGCATTGGCATTGATGCAGATGAGGGAATATTCAAATTTTCGGTGTAAATAGGTCCCTCCCTGTGCAAATATGTGCTGCAGGAAGTTCAAGTGGGGCAGTTTAATGCCTCTTCATTAAATCGGCGCAATTTCTCTTTCTCTCTCTTCTTTGTTGCTGACAGTTGCTGACTCAGTTAACAGTAATTGTCATTTAATAATAGTAAATGGTAAATGGACTTGAGCTTATATAGCGCTTTTCTAGTCTTTGACTACTCAAAGCTGCTTTACACCGCAGGTCACACTTACCCATTCACACCCATTTGCTCTCACATTCACTCACTGATGGTTCTGAGTTTCTATGTTAGTTATCCATCAGTATCAACTAACACATTCACACCCTTTCATGCCCATTTACACGCCAATGATGTAGCAGTGGGAGCAACTTGGGGTTAAGTGTCTTGCCCAAGGACACATCGCCATGTGTCGCCTGGAGCTGGGCTCAAACCTGCAACCCTCCTGATTACTGACCAAGTGCGCTATCCAACTGCACCACCGACGCCCCAAGGTTTATACACAAACTGGATCGGAAAAATGGTAAGACCTACTTTTGACCAACATACCTGTTAAAAAAAATCTGTTATATAGGTAGAGAAATATATTTCCCAACATTGCCATGCATGCCCCACGTGTAATCAGAAATAAGTTATTTTTGTTTTCTAATAACAAATCTGATTTTGTCATTTGTCAGAAATCAATTATAATAAAATGAAATATAAAGGATACATCAAGTCCTTGCTTAAAAAAATCAGCTTTTCGTGGCTTTGCCATCAGAAACTCAGGGCCCTGTTTGCAGCAGCATGAAAATGATTTTCTAGAATTTACAGATTTTATTATTTTTCAAACAGTTTCTGACAGATTTTTAGGCACAACATAACCTCCTTTATGCATGGCCTTAGATTGAGAATTAAAATGGTATCTGCCCAATTATCACTCATGTTACCTGTAAATTGCGCAAACTTAAACTGTAGACTGTTGGGTCTGATAATGGAGCATGCAAACTGCTGTGATGTGCTATATGCACTGAAGTTTTCACAGGTCCTGATGGTTGTAAGTTACTATCTGTAAGTGAAACAGTTGATTTCTCTCTCCCCTCAACTGTCCTGCTGTTTAGAGTAGCTGTGCACTGTTTTAAAAAAATGAACAGAAACACCACTGAAAGCACTGATTTTTATTATTCTTTAAGCTGCTGGCAAGGTACTAATGAACTCATTTATGACCCCACACCTTCATTCTGTACCAGTTTGAATATGGCAGGGGAAAAGGAGTAAAATAGATCCAATATGTTGATCTTGTGGGATTTCAGGTCATTTGCAGGGTGTTACAGTTGTAAAATCTTGTAGTGTTCACAGAGATGCATGGAGCAAGTTTTTTAGCCTGGAGAGAAATTTAAAAAAACACAAGGACTACTTCATTCTGTTGCTCTCTGTGTTCAGTGTTGATGTGGAATGTTAGTGGTTGTACTTGCCTGTTGCAAGGTCCAACATGAAACCGTTTCAATTCATTTAAAGGGAAACTGAGATATATTTTTACATTTCTGGACCATATCAAGTAAATTTTGTTGGCAGGACATAATGCTTATGAGAATCTGACTTTTTTTAAACAAGACAGTGGATATACAGTATATATATTTATAGTTAAAAAATGAAAGTAACTACCAGTAGCACTACTACTATTACACTACTTTAATCAGTACCTGTTGTACAAGCAGTAAACAGAGTGAGCTTTCAGTTACCTCAACTATACTTGGTGAAGACATAATAATACTCTAGAGGATTAACTGATACATTTGTCATCCATTAAAAGTATGTCACATCCACCCTGTTACAACACAGGCCCACACACAGTTATACATAGCAGAGGGTCTGAAGTGTCTATTGGTAATATTGATTAGATTGCTTGATGCAGTCTGAGATATGCTCAAAGACCCATGCACATGTGGATCAGAGGAGTTGCGATTTCACCAGCAACCAGCAAAATTGCATTTCCTTGCAGTAAATGCATTGAAATGCTGAGCCTGAATTCAGAAAATGTGAAATGAAATAGCTAAAAGCAGTGCAAACAAAGCTGAAAATGGGAAAATGTGATATAAATAGTTTGAAGCTGTAGAGCAAAGCTGAAAATGTGGAACGTGGAATAAAAATGTTTAAAGTAGTGGAAGATAGCCTAAAATGAAGAAATGTGAAATAAAATTGCAGAAAGCTGCTGGAATTTTGCCCACCCTGAAGAAGTTATAATCAATGATTGAAACAGTTAAATTTGTAAGGCCTAAAATTACAAAGATTATAATCAGTAGCAGAAGTCTTAAATATGTTAGCAAATATACATTATAAACAAACAAAAAAAAGTTGGATGGAAGTGAAACGTTGAGTGAGTGACAACCCTTTAGTTCAGTTTTTGTCAACATGTGTGTAAGTATGAAGGAGATGGGTCATTTCTGTAAAAATAATGTTGAATTGTATGGTATTTGGTTCTTGTAATTCAAATATATGTATATATATAACTGTTACAACTGTGGTGAATACAAGCGCAATTCTCTTATAAACGCCTAATTGTTCAAAAATATTTGATGTATAAATCATGTCTATGGAGTGAAGTTTGGGGATTTTTAAGGCAGTTTGTTCGAGAGATTTCTTCTCAGTCAGAAGCTGCTGCAGCACTCCCCTGCTTGCTTCTGATTGGCTGCTCAACTCCACGTCGTCCCAGTTCTCTGCTGCATGTGTAGAGCTAAAGTCGAGCTGGAGCTTTAGGGTTAACAAGGCTGTGAATAAACTGCCACTGTGCCAAAACTGTGATAGCTATCAGAAAAAGGATTACACTGTGAGCATCCCAAGATTCCGATTAAAACAGTGATCTAAGTTTTATGTCTGTCTGAAAATGTTGAAACAACAGCAAGTTAAAAATGGGCTTCAAAGATGATCGATGAGTTCTCTGGAGCTGAATTTTAACATTAGCGCAGATGGAGCAGTTTGTGATATACCTGTCACTCTGAAGCTCACTGAGACAACACTATGTTAGTGTTGAGTTTGAAAAGAATTTCAGGTAAAAGAGGAGAGGTTTTCCTCAAAACTTTGTGTTGCTTAAACAGTGATATCTCAAAAACTGTAGAAGATAGCAAAATGCTGAACAAATGTAAAATTTGTCGAAAGATTTGTGAACATTTTAAAGCAAGAATGAAGTTTGTAGGTGGAAGTATGCTGAATCTTAGAAAATCAATATTGATGCAGTTTTCAGCTGAACTGCAGAAATCTTCCATTCATTTCAATGTAAAAAAACATGCAGAACATATTTTTTACCGTAGAAAGCATAACTGTTAAACATGTGAAAAATACAAGCACAATTCTCCTGAACATGCTGCATTCTTCAATTTTTTCTGTGAAAATCATTGTTCAATTTTTTTTTTTTAAAAACTGTGCAAATTTGAAGGCTCTGAAAACTGCCAAATAGTATACAGAAGAAGAAGAAGAAGAAGAAGAAGAAGAAAGTAGAAGAAGAAGAAGAAGAAAGTAGAAGAAGAAGAAGAAGAAGAAGAAGAAGAAAGTAGAAGAAGAAGAAGAAGAAGAAGAAGAAAGTAGAAGAAGACAGTAGAAGAACACTATGTTGAAATGCTGGCTCAGCATTCAAAATATGATGGAAGATGCATGTGTGCTTGATATTGTGCAAATTAACCTTTACTGAAGTAAATATACCTTTTTGTTGTTTGTGCAACTGTTTTTGCTCCCTTTTGAAAATAAATGGATGTTGTGTTTGGCATTTTACAAAATTGCTTGAAAAACAGTATAAAGACTGTTTATTTTGTTTTTCTTCCTCCAGCTATCCCTTCACTTGACATACTTGCGGTCTAATCCTAAATTGAACAGTGTTTCTCCATCCTGTCCACTACTGCCCGTTTTTCCTGAGCCTGACCTATAAGTATTCTTCAGCGTTACAATAAAAAGTTTAACAACTCTCGGTTTTAAATGTGTGTCACTCAATACTCAGATATGAAAACTGCTGATCAGTATGTGGATAAGGGTTGTTGTTGCTGGGGCATCAATGGCTTGGTCTGGTAGTACCATCCAAGGTTGTAGGTTTAAGTTAGCTCATGCTGTCACATGTCAGTATGTCCTTGTACAAGACACCTAACCCCAGATTGCCCCCACTGCTGCATCATAATTGGATATGACAGTGAGCAGATTTGTTAGCTTATACTGATGGACAACTTACACAGAAAACCTGAACCATCAATGAGTGAATGTGAGAGTGAATGGGTGTGAACAAGTGACCTGTGGTGTAAAGTGCTGTTTTTTTTAATTATTATCATATTATTATTATTACTTTTTTCATTTCTTAATTTTTACACATGCTCTGGTCTTTTATGCTTGGTGGGTCTGTTTGTTGTTTGGGTTCTTGTGCTTTATCATGGTGTATTTTTCAATGTTTTGATGTGTTTGTCAAAGCACTTTCAGACCTTTGTTTTTAAAAGTGCTATATACAGTATATAACAGTGTTATTACTGGTAGTAGTAGCAGTTGTTTTTCTCGCCTCTTAATTAAGAATTATACAGTTACTTTACTTGAAAAGTTGGTAAGTCCTTACCAAAAGTAACTAATTCTTCAGTTACTTATTACTTTTACTTTGTCAAAAAGAAAAAAAAAATCTATAACATGTTTCTAACAAATTTTACCATAAAAATACAAAATGAACATCACACTTAACTTGTTGATAGTACAGTCTAATCTCTCCCTCCCATCCTCCTGTATTGGCTAAACTTTTAAAACAGCAGTTGTTTGTACACGTAAATGTTTTGGCTGCCCACTTTGGTGAAAAAACTCAATAATAGCATTACTTTTTTAAGTAACTGTAATAATGTCACTTCAGAAATTATACTGTCTTAAACTAAAGAAAATAAAAGAAATAATACAGCGATAATTTACAAATGAAAAAGTTACTGTCCATTTCTTGACAAAAGGCATCATACCTGCCTTATGTATGTGCCTCTCTCTTTCTTTCTGCATGAAGCGTAACAGGTGAGTTGCCACCTCAACACTTAAAATCTGAGCAGGAAAATAGTGAAAATAGTTTCAGTTATTGTAAATGGCAATTACATACATTTTCAATACCAAAACTGTGAAAAAATAAAATTTGGCAAATACACTTCTGTGGGCTAAATGGCCGAATTGTCCCCTGTAAAATGTGATGTGAGCTGGAAATGTCAGAAAGTTTGAGTGGAGCTTCTCTTATTCAGTAAGGATGTGCCCTAATAAACTCTTACCTCTGAAGGTAATTTACAACGTAATTGAGGTCCACAGGCAACTCTAATCATGTGCAATTAGGTCTGAGGAACATGTTGCAGTGATAGTTTATGTTCTTGTATAATGGCAGCAGATAAAAAATTTACACAATCAGAGTTTCAGACCAAGAGTGTTCAAAAAGAGACTTTTATGTTGTCCATCATCCCTTTGAACTGCTGCCCAGAAACACAACACAACTGCAGTCACTAAAATGAGGGCATGCGAGTGGCGGATCAGCTCTTTGAGTTTGATCCCTGCCTCAGATATGGCCAAAAGTTGGTCTTTTGCATTCCTGTCTAGATGTCTTTTTGAACTGAAAAGATCTGGGGTTGTGTTTACCAGTAGCTCTAAAAGATTATCATATCAGCTGTCAAGAGCCACAAGAGAAGAACATTGCATATATTCATTAAAGTATTTTTATCAGTTATTTTTAAAAGGAGTAAGAAGTGAGGCATGCCGTGCTTTACATAATGTGTTCTTAAGTGCTCATCTATGTCCTGTAATGTCTCTGGAAATGTCACTTCTTCCTGTTCAAGTGTGTGCAGTGAGTGTGTAAATCTGAAAATGTCATGTGTCCACAGTAATTAAACTGAAGTTGTGTTTTCAAGCTTTGATTAGTATTTTTGAAAAAAAAAATGTATATGGACAATGTGCCCCCATAAATAAATAACTCCTGTGTGCATGTGACCCTGTTGAATAATGAATGTCAGGAATATGAAACATGTATGCAGCAGCCTTGACTGGCACGTCAGAGTAAAACAGGAGGAAGGGTCAAAAAGGTGCTCCTACACACTCACCAACATAAACGTGCTGAAATGCATGCATAAGATGTCTACATGGTTAAATATTGAGTAGAATCCTCCAAGTCAGTCATGTTTCTCCACTTGAATCTCAACAGGCTGCAGTGCCACTTGAATGAATTTTGCATTTTCTCTGATATTTTACTTTACATTACATACCTGCACTCTAATCTGTATGTGTGTTACATGGCATCTTTGATGATAGATCTCTGCACTCAGTGGAGCTTAAGTGTTTCTAAATGACTCAGTGTTTGTGTCTTTGCATGCTTCTTTTTGACTGAAGTCATGATGGAAGCACTTGACGTGAATTTACAATGTCCTAGGAAATTCAGTTCAGCCTAGCTGTTGTTGTTTAGCACACTTTCTAAAGCATTTTTTTTCATGCATAATAGAAATCCTACAAAAGGTTGTACAACACCTGGCAAAAATTATGGAATCACCAGTCTTGGAGGATGTTCATTCAGTTGTTTAATTTTGTAGAAAAAAGGCAGATCACAGACATGACACAAACTAAAGTCATTTCAAATGGCAACGTTCTTGCTTTAAGAAACACTAAAAGAAATCAAGAAAAAAAATGTGGTACTCAGTAACAATTACTTTTTTAGACCAAGCAGAGGGAAAAAAATATGGAATCACTCAATTCCGAGGAAAAAATTATGGAATCACCCTGTCAATTTCCTTTCCCACCTGCATCAGATTAGATCTGCTCGTTAATCTGCAGTTAAAAAGGAGCGATCACACCTTGGAGCTGTTGCACCAAGTGGATTGACATGAATCATGGCTCCAAGATGAGAGATGTCAATTGAAACAAAGGAGAGAGTCATCAAACTCCTTAGAGGGTAAATCATCACGCAATGATGCAAAAGATGTTGGTTGTTCACAGTCAGCTGTGTCTAAAATCTGGACGAAGTACAAACAACATGGGAAGGTTGTTAAAGGAAAGCGTACTGGTAGACCAAGGAAGACATCAAAGCATCAAGACAGAAAACTTAAGGCAATATGTCTTGAAAACAGAAAATGCACAGCAAAACAAATAAGGAACAAATGGGAGGAAACTGGAGTCAACGTCTGTGACCGAACTGAGAGAAATCGCCTCAAGGAAATGGGATTTACATACAGAAAAGCTAAACGAAAACCATCATTAACACCTAAACAGAAAAAAACAAGGTTACAATGGGCTAAGGAAAAGCAATCTTGGACTGTGGACGACTGGATGAAAGTCATATTCAGTGATGAATCACGAATCTGCATTGGGCAAGGTGATGATGCTGGAACTTTTGTTTGGTGCCGTTCCAATGAGATTTACAGAGACAACTGCCTGAAGAAAACATGCAAATTTCCACAGTCATTGATGATATGGGGCTGCATGTCAGGTAAAGGCATTGAGGAGATGGCTGTCATTAAATCTCCAATAAATGCACAAGCTTACATGGACATTTTGGACACTTTTCTTATCCCATCAATTGAAAGGATGTTTGGGGATGATGAAATCATTTTTTAAGATGATAATGCATCTTGCCATAGAGCAAAAACTGTGAAAACATTCCTTGAAGAAAGACACATGAGGTCAATGTCATGGCCTGCAAATAGTCCGGATCTCAATCCAATTGAAAATCTGTGGTGGAAGTTGAAGAAAATGGCCATGACAAGGCTCCAACCTGCAAAGCTGATCTGGCAGCTGCAATCAAAGAAAGTTGGAGCCAGATTGATGAAGAGTACTGTTTGTCACTCATTAAGTCCATGCCTCAGAGACTGCAAGCTGTTATAAAAGCCAGAGGTGGTGCAACAAAGTACTAGTGGTGTGTTGAAGTGTTTTTTTGTTTGTTTGTTTTTCATGATTCCACAATTTTTTCCTCAGAATTGGGTGATTCCATATTTTTTTTCCTCTGCTTGGTCTAAAAAAGTAATTCTGAAGATTCAAAAGCAAGGCAACTGGACTGTGTAGAGTTTGTTGGGAAGACGTTTCACTTCTCATCCAAGAAGCTTCTTCAGTTCCAAATGGCTGGTACTGGAAGCAGATATTTATCTTGCTAGAGGAAAAACAACAACAAAGGGAGGGAGGAGTTGGAGAACGACTCATAGAAACTTATCCCAGGGTGATGTAACCCCTGAGAGTCGTTTACCCTGAATGGGTCGTTAACTCCCCCTGTCATGTGAGGTGTTATGGTCACATGTGCCCAGGTGTGAGTGTTTGGAGAGCTTTCTGGGGAGAGAGCTTAGCACTGCATTATATGTAGGTGAGAGGTTGTGTCTGAGTCCACCACCTCTGTTAAGAGAAGGCTTCTCCAGTCTGGTGAAGATGGCTTCTTTAACTCCTCTTTCAAACCACCTATCCTCTCTCGCCAACACCTGTACATTGCTGTCCTCAAAAGAGTGTCCCGTGTCCTTTAAGTGAAGGTGGACTGCTGAGTCCTGACCTGAGGACGTGGCTCTCCTGTGTTGAGTCATACGCCTGTGAAGTGGTTGTTTAGTTTCCCCAATGTACAGGTCTGAGCATTCCTCACTGCACTGGACTGCATACACCACATTGCTCTGTTTATGTCTTGGTGTTTTGTCCTTGGGATGGACCAACTTCTGCCTTAGTGTGTTTCCAGGCTTGAAGTGAACAGGAATGTGGTGTTTGCCAAAGATTCTCTTGAGTTTTTCAGATAAACCTGCAACATACGGAATCACAATGTTCTTGCGTCTCTCTTCCCTTTCATGCTCCTTCTCCTTTCTTTTCTTGTTCTTCAAAAAGGCCCACTTTGGGTATCCACAGGTTTTCAGGGCTTTTCTAATGTGTTTCTGTTTCTTTTCCTTTCCTTCCTTCCTTGTAGGAACACTCTCAGCCCAGTGGTTGAGGGTTCTGATGACACCCAGCTTGTGCTGAAGCGGATGGTGCGAATCAAAGAGTAAATATTGATCCGTGTGTGTGGGTTTCCGGTACACTTCAACGTTGAGACCCCCATCTGCCTCCAAGTGTACTGCACAATCCAGAAAGGCCAAAACGTTGTCCTTAACATCTTCACGCGTGAACTTAATGTTGTTGTCCACTGCGTTGATGTGGTCTGTGAAAGACACATGGAGTAGAGGCTTTCACAGACCACATCAACGCAGTGGACACTTAAAGGACACGGGACACTCTTTTGAGGACAGCAATGTACAGGTGTTGGCGAGAGAGGACAGGTGGTTTGAAAGAGGAGTTAAAGAAGCCATCTTCACCAGACTGGAGAAACCTTCTCTTAACAGAGGTGGTGGACTCAGACACAACCTCTCACCTACATATAATGCAGTGCTAAGCTCTCTCCCCAGAAAGCTCTCCAAACACTCACACCTGGGCACATGTGACCATAACACCTCACATGACAGGGGGAGTTAACGACCCATTCAGGGTAAACGACTCTCAGGGGTTACATCACCCTGGGATAAGTTTCTATGAGTCGTTCTCCAACTCCTCCCTTCCTTTGTTGTTGTTTTTCCTCTAGCAAGATAAATATCTGCTTCCAGTACCAGCCATTTGGAACTGAAGAAGCTTCTTGGATGAGAAGTGAAACGTCTTCCCAACAAACTCTACACAGTCCAGTTGCCTTGCTTTTGAATCTTCAGAATGACCATGACCTGGATGAATGAGAATCTACACAAAAAAAGTAATTGTTACTGACTACCACATTTTTTTTTCTTGATTTCTTTTAGTTTTTCTTAAAGCAAGAACGTTGCCATTTGAAATGACTTTAGTTTTGTGTCATGTCTGTGATCTGCCTTTTTTCTACAAAATTAAACAACTGAATGAACGTCCTCCAAGACTGGTGATTCCATAATTTTTGCCAGGGGTTGTATTTGTATAGAGAGACTCTACACTCTACACTCTAGCTTGAATAAATCTTTTGCATTTAAGTTTAAGAGATCCTTCTAATTGTCTGCAGCACAGGTCATCCACTTTGCCCTCTTCATGATTACAGCTTGGAAATGGTTGAAATGATCAAATTAAAATAAAAGTCATAAAAAATGTTCCCTGAGGTTTGGTTGTGTTAGTTAGTCATCATAAAAAAAGGTTTTTCATATCATTTTTTTATCATGGTGATTTTTGTGTAGGTGTTCATCTTTAAGGATACATGTTTAATATGTTATTTACAATAAAATGATTGACTTCTCAGTTCATCAGGGCAGTTCCTCCCAGCAAAACTGTAGGGTTAAGTTGGAGGAGAAGAAAAAAGTGAAAGAAATTTTTCAAAATCATACAATAGGATCAGCTGTCATGAATCAGTGAAATTTCCTTTTGCTGTGGACTGTGAAATGAAGGGCGCTGTTTATACCACATATGAACCTTTTTGACTTGTTAACATCTTTTGTTCTTTTGACAGTGTCAGAGTGTTAAAAATTATTCAACTAAACTTATCAGAGAACATTCTGTAATAATCTGGAAACAGAAGTTCAAGAAAAAACGTAGACTGACTTTGATATTGCCAGTTTTCAAAACTATTATAAACAACAGATGTAAGATAAGTGCTTGACTCCCTGAGTTGAGGAGACAGACTTTGACTTTTGATGTTTTAATGAAACAGTTCACCACAGAACAGAGGGTGAAATAGATCAAACCAACCTCTGTAACTCACCGGCTTCTGTAGAAGCACTGATAAGGACAGAAGTAACAGGCCTCAGAGGTACTGCTGACATTTAAACACGGACAAGATTCTCTGGTTCATATTTTCTACATTCTGTGTGATTTTAACATCCACAAATGAGACAGTGTTTTTTAGGCAACCTGTCCATGATCTTCTCTTTGGGGTGAGAGGATGATTCTGAAAACTTTGTGACTGCAGGCCAGACAAATGCTTTATTGTTTATAAAGTCATAAAAGAGAGGAAAACAGGCAAAAAAATGGGGGACAAATTCTGGATTTATCATCCATTGTCTTAGGCTGGCCAAAAGCAAAAGTCATACCGCTGTACAAAACGGGAAAACAAACACCGTTTCACAAACTACAGGCCTGTCTCCTTACTACCACAGTTCTCCAAAATTCTCAAGAAACTCTTCAACAGCAGACTTGACAGCTTCATAGACAAACTCACACTACTCTCTGACTGTCAGTATGGGTTCAGAGCAAACAGATTAACTTCTCAGACACTAATAGAAGCAATAGAGGAAATAACAAATTCAATAGATAAAAAAAAATGCAGTGGGAATATTCATTGACCTCAAAAAAGCATTTGATACTATCAATAACAACATATTGATCAATAAACTGGAACAGTATGGGATCAGGGGTGTGCTACTGGACTGGGTAAGGAGCTACTTAAGGGACAGAAAACAGTTTGTGAAACTGGATGAATTTTGTTCCTCGTCTTTAAACATTTCTTGTGGTGTTCCCCAGGGGTCAGTGTTGGGACCAAAATTCTTTATATTGTATATTAATGACATATGCAAGGTATCCCATGCACTAAAATTAATATTCTTTGCAGATGATACTAGTCTTTCTGCTCTGGAGAGAACTTTAACGTATTACTGAAAGAGATTGCCTCGGAAATGAACAGAATAAAAGTGTGGTTTGATAAAAACTAAAAACAATTAAAATAATGTTATTTGGTAACTGGAGAAGAAACATGGAAGTTCAGTTAGAGATAGATGGGGTGGAAATTGAGAGTTACTGAAAATAAATTTCTTGGAATAACAATAGATGACAAATTAAGCTGGAAATCTCACATTAAAAATGTAAAGACCAAAATATCAAAAAGCATTTCAATTCTGAACAAAGCCAAACAATTTTTGGATCATAGATCACGCCGCACTCTGTACTGTTCATTGGTTTTACCGTATTTAAGTTACTGTGCTGAGGTTTGGGGCAACACATACAAATGTTCGTTGCATTCATTATCTGTACTTCAAAAGCATGCTATAAGAATTATTCATAAAGTTGGATATCTAGATCACACCAACCCATTATTTCTACAGACAAATCTACTTAAATTTTCAGAAACTGTGGAATATCAAACAGCAATAATCATGTTCAAGGCAAAACACCATTTACTACCTGCAAATATTCAAAAACTGTTTAGGGGATGTGATGGGGGTTACAAACTGAGGGGAAAGCTTAATCTCAAAACACTGGCTGTAAGAACGACAGTCAGGACTTTTTCAATTTCAGTCTGTGGGGTTAAACTTTGGAACAGTCTGACTGTGGAGCTTAAAAAGTGCCTAAATGTTTATGTTTATTGTTTATTTTCAAACAGTAAACAGTTTTTAACAGTTTGTTTATATTTTATTTTGGATTGTTTGCGAGAACTGCAGAATTTCCATTGTGCTGATTTTCTGTTTGTTTTATTAATTTTAGTTTATTAATTTTATTTAACATTTCTTCATTTTAAGCTTTCTTTGATAACTTAGAACATTTTCATTCCACATGTTACACATTTTCAGCTTTGTTTGCACCGCTTTTAGCTATTTCATTTCACATTTTCTGCATTCAGGCTCAGCTTTTCAACACATTTGCTGCAAGGACATGCAGTTTTTCTAATTATTCTTCTTATTCTTCTGTACACTATTAGGCACTTTTCACAGCCTTCAAATTTGCACAGATTTTCACAGAAAAAAACTGAACAGTGAAGCATGTTCATGAAAATTGCACTTGTATTCTTCACATGTTTAACAGTTATACATTTTACAGTAAAAAATATGTTCTGCATGTTTTTGTACATTGAAATGAATGGAAGATTTCTGCAGTTCTGCTGAAATGCTTCAACTTTCACGTTCTACAGATTCACCATACTTCCACCTACAGACTTCAGTCTTGTTTTAAAATGTTCACGAATCTTTCAACCATTTTAACATATGTTGTTTAAGCAACACAAAGTTTTGAGGTTTTCAGCAAAAGTCTCTGCTCTCAGAGTGTGTCACAAGATGTTGAAGATTGTAGCTGCAGCAGCTGCTGACAGAGAAGAAATCTTCAGAAAAAAACTGCCATTAAATCCTCAAACTTTGCTCCACAGACATGTTTTATACATCGAAAGGTAAAAAAAACCTCTCCTCTTTCACCTGAAATTCTCATCAAACTCAACACTAACATAGTGTTGTCTCAGTGAGCTTCAGAGTGACAGGTATGTCACAAACTGCTCCATCTGCGCTAATGTTAAAATTCAGCTCCAGAGAACTCATCGATCATCTTTGAAGCCCATTTTTAACTTGCTGTTGTTTCAACATTTTCAGACAGACATAAAACTTAGATCACTGTTTTAATCGGAATCTTGGGATGCTCACAGTGTAATCCTTTTTCTGATAGCTATCACAGTTTTGGCACAGCCGCAGTTTATTCACAGCCTCGTTAACCCTAAAGCTCCAGCTCGACTTTAGCAGTCTCTACACATGCAGCAGGAAACTGGGACGACGTGGGTTGAGCAGCCAATCAGAAGCAAGCAGGGGAGTGCTGCAGCAGCTTCGCACTGAGAAGAAATCTCTCAAACAAACTGCCTTAAAAATCGTCGAACTTCATTCCACAGACATGATTTATACATCCAAAATTTTTGAACAATTAGGCATGTATAAGAGAATTGCGCTTGTATTCATCACATTTATAACAGTTATATATATACATATATTTGCATTACAAGAACCAACTAGAAAAAATGCATTTCCTTGCAGCAAATGTGTTGAAATGCTGAGTCTGAATGCAGAAAATGTGAAATGAAATAGCTAAAAGCGGTGCACACAAAGCTGAAAATGTGAAAATGTGCCATAAATAGTTGGAAGCAGTAAAGCAAAACTGAAAACTGTGGAACATGTGGAATAAAAATGTTTAAAGTAGTGAAACAAAGCTTAAAATGAGGAAATGTGAAATAAAATTGCAGAAAGCTGCAGAAATTTTTGCCCACCCTGAAGGAGTTGTAATCAATGGTTAAAAGAGTTAAAATTGTAAGGCCTAAACTGACAAAGACTGTAATCAGTAGCAGTAGTGTTAGATATGTTATCACATGTGCATTGTAGAGAAAGAAAAAAGTAAAGTTTTATGGGAGTGAAAAATTGAATGAGTCACCTGTGACATCCAGACTGACAGGAAATGAGCCAGATGCAAAGCAGCAAGCAGATGCAGTTATCAACAGTCTTTATTGGACACACAGAGAAAATGTATGGTTGCCTTGGCCGGGAGTCGATCCCAAGTCCCTGAGGGGAGAGTCAGCTACGTTACCACTAAACCACGCGGCACTCACATGCCCATGCACAGTCTGTGATGTTACTGGTATGCCTGTAGAGACCGCTGGAGTGAATGGAATCTTTAGGTTAAACAAGCTGTCACAGTGCCAAAACCATGATAGCTATCAAGAAAAAAGGATTGCACTGTGAGCATCCCAAGAATCTGCTGAAACTATTGATCTAAGTTTAATGTCTGTACTGTAGAAAATGTTGACACAACAGCAAGTTAAAAACGTTCTAAAGAGATGATCGATCGTTCTCTGGAGCTGAATGTTATTATGCGTGCAGATAAAGTAGTTTGCAACATACCCGCTGCTGTGAAGCTCACTGAGACAAAACTATGTCAATGTTGAGTTTGAAAAGAATTGCAGGTAAAAGACGAGAAGTGTCCTGACGTTTTGATGTATAAATCATGTCTGTGGAGCAAAGTTTGAGGATTCTATGGAAGGAAGATTCGGCAGATTTCTTGTCTGTCAGCAGTTGCAGCTCCGCTCTGACTGGACACATGACACACTCTGAGAACAGAGACTTCCTCAAAACTGTGTCTTCAGAAACTTTTGCTGAAAACCTCAAAACTTTGTGTTGCTTAAACAGTGATATCTCAAAATCTGTAGAAGGTAACAAACATGTAAAAATAGTTGAGAGATTAGTGAAGCTGTTAAAACAAGAATGAAGTTTGTAGGTGGAAGTATGGTGAATCTGTAGAACGTGAAAGTTGAAGCACTTTTAGGCAGAACTGCAGAAATCTTCCATTTATTTCATTCATTCATTCATTCATTCATTTTCTATACCGACTATCCCTTTCGGGGGGGGCGAGAGGTGGGGTACACCATGAACCAGAGTCGCCAGTCGATTGCAGGGCAACATATAGAGACAGACAACCATTCACTCTCACACTCATACCTAAGGGCAATTTAGAGTGACCAATTAACCTAATGAGCATGTCTTTGGTCTGTGGGAGGAAGCCGGAGTGCCCAGAGAGAACCCACGCATGCACGGGAAGAACATGCAAACTTCACACAGAAAGGCCCTGCCCGACCCGGGAATCTAACCGGTGACCTTCTTGCTGTGAGGCACGCTCACTACCTGCTGCGCCACCGTGCCACCCCCATTCATTTCAATGTAAAAAAAATTGCAGAAAATATTTTTTATTATAAAAAGTATAATTGTTTAACATGTGAAAAATACAAGTGCAATTCTCCTGAACATGCTGCATTGTTCAGTTTTTTTCTGTGAAATTCTGTGCAAGTTTGAAGGCTGTGAAAAGTGCCAAATAGTGTAAGGAAGAAGAAGAAGAAGAAGAAGAAGAAGAAGAAGAAGAAGAAGAAAGTCGGCTAATGCTGAGTCAGCATTTCAACATACTTACACACATACTGACAAAAACTGAACTAAAGGGTTGTCACTCATTCAACGTTTCACTTCTATCCAACATTTCTTTTTTGTTTTTTTAAAATGCATATTTGCTTACATATTTAAGACTTCTGCTACTGATTATAATATTTGTAATTTAAGGCCTTACAAATTTAACTGTTTCAACCATTGATTATAACTTCTTCAGGGTGGGCAAAAATTTCAGCAGCTTTCTGCAATTTTATTTCACATTTCCTCATTTTAAGCTTTGTTTCACTACTTTAAAAATTTTTATTCCACATTTTCAGCTTTGCTTTACTGCTTCCAACTATTTATGTCACATTTTCACATTTTAGCTTTGTTTGTACTGCTTTTAGCTATTTCATTTCACATTTTCTGTATTCAGGCTCAGCATTTCAACACATTTGCTGCAAGGAAATGCATTTTTTCTAGTTATATTAAGTAATCAGAGACCTATAGGTATATCAATCTCATGTGTTTTTGGCTTTTCTATTAAATATGTCAGAGGTTTAAATACAAAACTTAACATCCATTCTGACGATTATCTAAAAGTATGTGTTGTGTTTTGGGATGTGTCATGTGAAATACATGATGAACTACATATCATATAAAGTTGTAGGACATTTTTTCTGCATTTATGATATTTTTGCTCTTATAGCTTTTATTACAAGAAGTTATTGTCTCATGGATGGTCAAGGTCTTGATGAAAGCAATGCTTAACTCAACCTTCAGTGATTTGCATTGTGAGACATAATGTGTTGGGTACAAAAAGTCACAATAACATAAATCATGATCATTTATTTGTTTAAGTAGGAATATTATACCAGTAGAAAACCCCTCAGTATTTTAGGGCTCATGTGTGAAAAAAGTCCTGCCCCTCAGCTCCCTCTACAGAGAGTTCAAGGTCAGCCACAAAGCAGCATCCCAGAGTGAGAGGAAGTTCAATATGTTGCTCAAGGACACTTTAGTAGAGCGATGCTTGCCAATACCATGGGGCTTGATCCTAAATCCCACAATAAATACCACCCTCAAACACTATTCTGTGCTCCATCTCTGCAACTGCCCCATCCCTCTCTATGTAACCACTGAGCAGGCACTCTGATGCAGATACATGTAGAGAAGAGCACTTTTAAGCTCTGAGACCAGCTGCATTACAAGTAGTAAAAAAGCAAGAAGGTCTGAGGGGAGTGGGGAATGAGCAAAATGCTGGGAAAAAAAAACCACAAAAATAGATGTTTTATCACTTAACTCACTACCTTCTCACTTTTCCCTCCCAGCGTCTCATTAAACTGCTCTAACTCTCAGTCAGGGTCATTCTTCTTTCTCATCTCCACCTCTACCCAGCATTCACCATTCCTGGAGTCACCTCTTTCCCAAGTCTTCCCATTCTTCTCCTTCTCTCTCCCTCACTCTCTTTTCCTCCCAAGTACTCCACTTTTGTTTTGAAGTGAAACAAGTGTGTTTGATGGGGAGTTGAATAGAAGAGGTGGAGGAGGGGGAGGACATGGAGAGGGGGATTGTGGGAAGACAGCACGTCCTATATATAGCTGCAAGCGTGGGTAGATACCATATTGACAGGAAAGACACACAGGATCTCTTTCTGAAGCAAAGCAGAGGGAGAGAGAGAGGGATAATGAGCCAGTGAGAAAAAGAGAGGGAGATAGAGAGGTCAGAAGAGACACAAATGCTAGTGTAGCTTCTAGCCAACTTTGGCTCAGGGTTGGAGTCGGACTCTTTTTTCAGCCATGGAGTTTCATGGTTTGGACCAGACAACTTAAACCTCTAAATTACATAGAATTTTGGCCATTCAAGCATGTAAGCCTAAAACAGTGCACTGTTCACTTTAATCATGTTTTCACAGGGTTTCTTTTCAAGTACTTGAAGTGCCCCATGAGCACAAACCTTTGTCAAGGCATCTCCAAAACCTGTAAGGCAAGTTATTGTCATAATGGTGGAAATCTTCCATGTTGTACATTGTTAACAAATCCTTCCAAAGAACATCTGGATTTAGCTGACCACCAAAATCTAATCATCTCTTCTCTGTGCCATATCCAACAATCCTGAAAAATGTCATCAAAATGTGTTGAGAACTTGCTGAGTTATTTGTGAAAATGTAGAAAACTACCCAAACTCGCAAAGTTGAGAAAACCTTTAAAAAAATCACTGAATCAGCATGTGGAGATTTGATCACCACCAAACATTCCCTAAAATTTGGAATAAAATATTTTTTATAACTTTTTAAGTTATCTTGTAAACAGACAAAATGACAGGCAGACAAATGCTACAAAAAAACAAAACCTCCTTGACAGAGGTAATAAAATCTATTTTTTGGTCAATATTATTGGAAAAGGGAGACTTGAGGATGGAGGATGGATAAAAATGACTGTTGTGGGAGAAGTTTATCTGACTAATACAAACTCAAATGTTTGTCTGGACGGTGGGAGTGTTGTTTCCACTACCCATCATCAAAGCTCTGTAGATCATCTGCTCTCAGAAGCAATCGCAGTATTACAACCAGCTAGGTCCATCAGGATTTCTACCAATTCTCCAGATAAGCCAGCCCAGGCCCAGTCCTCTAGCTTCATCTGTCTGCAGCAAGACATGAGAGAGGAGGGCTGCTACTGTGTATCACCAGGGCCCTTTACAATTCACAATCACAGAATCGCAGACATAATCACAGAATTGGACATTAAAAGCAGAATTCAATATAAACACAGAATATCATGGCTGACATTTTACATAAAGTTTTTTTTTTCCTTTTAATTGGAATAAAAAGGAACGTATCTCTCGGGAAAATGCTCCAAGGGGGTCACTCAGGCTAGAGACAATGCATGCTTCACTTCCCCTCTCCTTCCTCCTCCACTCATTAACGATGCAAACATGTCAAAGTGGCCATCTGAGACACCTGCTAAGTTGGCAAAGAAGCTACGAAACTCCTGGCTAACTCCAAAGTACAGGGCAGAGCACTTTTCCAACAATTATTGTGTAAAGCGATCAAATGTTCTGCACATTTTGTCAACATACTGTTGACTGGACTCGTAAAGATACTTGGGAAGACCACCTGAAGAGTTAGTGATTATATTTCATCACTTTATACTGTGTCTCTGGTTAAAATACTAAAAACCGAATTCTCAAAAAATTAAAACTGAAAGAAAAAAAAACAGATTATGGGAAAAACTAAAACAGAATTTTATAGGGACCTATATCACCCAACTTTGTTTGACCACATCAAAAAAATATTTCATTGCAATTAATCCAGACTGTCACAATATGTTTGTCATGAATGCAGTTCTCTACTGTGTGTGTCCAGTAAAAATGTTCAACAAAAGAAATACAGATCGTAAAGAGAAATTTAAAGGTAGCCACAGTGTAACATACCTGTTATATTCGGTGAGCAGGAGGTTCAGAGAGATGAGGTAGCATGAAGGAGAAAAAAAGACGGAAAGAGAAAGAGGTTAGCAAAGAAGACAGCAGAAAAAAAGCAAATAACATATGATTGAGCTAAACACAAAATTTTATTTTCCTTTCTTTTTAATTTCTGAAGTTGTCAGCTAGATAACTATGAAGAAACCATAAAGTACACACAGAGGATAACTTTTGACTGGCAGCTTAATGGTGATTCACAAACTAGACCTATGAGTGTGCAGTTTTATTTCCTTCATAAGTGGATATTAGCCTTTAACATACAGTTTCCCTAGTAAAGTGGCACTTTGTGGAACTGAAGTATAAAGTTATTATTCACGTTGCTGCCTGGACTATAAGAGAAGAGAAAATAAGGGTGCTTTTTGAGATCCTGTACATTTAACATTTTCAGGGCCAGTTCAGGGAACATCAGCCCTGACCTTGCTTTCTTTAAATATGGTTATAGGTTTATAAAAACTTTGGTCTACATTTTTATGCCAAAGTGGAACTGGAAATTCAGCCAAAACATTTTTTTTGCAAATATGTTTACTTAGCTTCACTGTAGTTTGTTCTTACCTCACTTTGAATGGCTACGTTTAATGCGTGATTTCAAAAGTTTGAAAGTTAAACTTAGTCAGTGTTGAGCCTGTGTTTTATTAACCTGATGAATGTGTTAATGGTTTTAATGACAAACAAACTAAACGCACCTTTATTCAATCCATAAATGAAACATGAACATGACTTAGTCTGGAGCTAGTGAACAATTATTCATTTTTTCACAGGCAACAAGAGTGTATGGCTCAGTCAACTGATTTTAACCGGGAGACCACCTACACCTTTTCAGATGATATGTTCTACCAAAGTATATCCTGTGTGTTTTGTCAAGGAAAAGCTCAATTTTTATGAGTTACTCCATGTTAAGGCTATTCCAGTTTACAATTTTTAGATAGTGCATTTAATGAACTGGCACAACAATGAACAATGTTAAGTAATGACTCGAACAAAAGTTTTGGTAGAAAACCAAAAGAGACCTGAGACTTACAGTATGAGCAACTAAAACAATTAACTAAGTAACAAAACATAGAATTATAGAGAGCATTATTTTAATCTGAATAAAAAACTTTGAATGAATAATATAAAGCAAAGGTAAAGGAATTGGTCATTTTTTAACAGCATGATTTGGCAGTGTTTTGAAAAAAAAAAAAAAAAAACATGTTGAAACTTGCTGCACATTTAGGCTGAAAGACATGCAAAAAGAAAAACAGATGAGATTTCAGTGTGATGGCTGTTGCCCTTGAAGAAGCGCTGCCCAAATAGTTTCTAGAGTTCAGTGCCTTACTCAAGGACATTTAAGCAGTGGCTGTAGGAATTCAGCTGGCACCTCTCCTTACAACCACATCAACTTCTAGAAATGGTTCAATTGAGACTTGAACCAACCACTCTTTGTTCTCCAACCCAAGTCTTCATTTATGTATTTGTGGATGTTTGGTCACTTACCGTTACCAGTGGAAAATTAAAAAAAAACTGACCACGTTTTGCACTGTCTGTATGAACAGAGAACCCAAGCCGTAAAGAATGAACAAACAAACAGACTAACAAACAAACAACCAAACAACATCCACCAAACACACAGGAAGGAGGTCACTGCCTGTTTAAGTGTGTAGATGAAGACAGGTGGATAGATTCCTTTACTGTAAAGTAAGAAATTCTTTTCCGCCATGATCATAAACAGGTTTGATTTTATTGACTTTTGCTGCTGCTTATGTCACTATAGTGACAGACAAATCACCAACAATTTACCGCTTTTTATCTACTTGCACATTCCACTTGCTTCTTTTACTTTTCTGCCCCTGAAATTTTGCCAGTTCACTGTGGTCATACTTGTTTTAAATTTCAAGGGAGAGTGAAAGAGGGCACAGCTCTTAACTTTAACCACTTTAATTGCATTCACAAAGTCCAGCTCGGGCTCCTCACTTGAATGGAGCTCTGAAAGAGATCCAGGGGAGCTGGCTTTAATTCACATAGAAAACAGACACTTTATAGCACCCCAGGTCTCCCTTTGAGGAGTTTAATTTCTTACTCTAAGGCCTGGTTCAATATGCAGTTTTTTTGTTTCCTCTGCAAAAGGATCAGAGACATCGATGAAAGGTGTTTCTATATTTAGCTTCAAAACCTGGAAGACCAACATTTTGGAACATGACAAGACTGTCTTAGAACATAGAGGGGGGCGGTTGCAGCTCAAAATCAGGTTCAGTTAATGATATTGCATTCAATTCAGTTTGTCAAGTCAATAACAGCTGGGACACATATGACATATCAAACAGCCAAACAGTGCATCATCCTGACTGTCAGAATCTAGACATGAACACCAGTGTTTCCTGCAGGGAACTGGCAAAGTAAAAAAGCGGCTGGCTTGTTGCACACTGCACACTCTCCACAGTAGCCATGTCTGCATGGACATGAGCAATCAAAATCAATGCTTGATCAGAATTAAATCAAGTCAGATAAACATGTCAATCGTAAGATACTAATCCGAAAGAAGTTTCATTCCAAAGACGAGTGATTAATGACAGTTGCTATTCTGAACGAGTCCTCCTGGTTCACTCTCTCTCTCCTCCACTCTCTTCTCAACTGCACATTTTCTAGAGTAAAAAATCCCACTCTACAGCTTGTGGTTTCACTGTACAGACTGCATTTGCTGCTGACAATCTTTTTTTTTTGCCTTGTTTTTTTAATCACAGTGTTTTGAATTTCTCTGCAGAGAGCAGGAGGAAAAATGCTTACAGTACTCAATTGGGGTTAATTTCGTAATAAAAAACAGACATCCAGAGCCACTGACAGCAGCAGTAAAATAAATTCTCTGGGAGGGAGGACGAGTAAAGGACGGAAGAGTTAGTTTACAACAGAGAAGGAGTTGTGACTATAGCATTATCTGTGACTATAGCCAGGACTAAATGAAATATTAACAAAGTTTAAACACACTGTTGAACCTCATTTCTGATTAATTTGGCCCTCATAATAGAGAAAGTCTTTGTTAATATACACTCATTAGTAGACATGTCTCAGTCATATGGCTGCCACTATACGTTTTTATAACAAATTAATACTGACCAGAAATCATTTTTAACAAGTTAAATAACTTTTTGTTATTCTAAGCATAAAAAACAGTCACCCACTGATGTCTCTGAGTTTAGACCTCAGAGACAGCTCTGTACATGCCCATGCTTTTCATCTGATTACATGTTAGATGCATGCAGGGGATGTGTCCATGTAAACAGTGAATCACAAAATTCCTATCAGAATGATTAATGTGCCATTGATGTACAAGAAATTTGCACATGTAAACATAGCTTACTTTGACTTGGAAGAACATCATAAATGCTAACAGTAGCAGATGTCATGTTGTAATTACCATAAACAAAATGCATTAAATTTTACCAAAAGTAAAGTGTATAGCAGGGGTGTTCAGTTAAAAGTCACCGAGGTCCAGTTAATAAAATTTCCTCCAACAAAAGGTCCGAACCGAAGTCCAGTTTGTGTCTTATAGCCTTCCCCTATGTCCACATTTTTATGGTTTCAACAATATTTATTGTCAATTTTTAATGCATGATATGTTTTATTGAGTGCACAGCTAGCTCCTTTACCATTAATAAAAATAGTCCTGGCAAATTAATTTAAGGCCTTTATTTCAGATAAAAAAAGAAAAAAACCTAAAATAAAATAAATAAAACAGTGCAAACAGAGCCAAAAAAACGTTTGTTTCTCTTAAATGAAAGAGGTCCCGGCCAAGAATTGAAGGCCTACACATCAAGTAAAAAAGTCAACATCTTCAGAAAACAATAAATAAAAGGTGTCTCTTTTTAGGAAAAAAACAAGTGCATACAGAGCACTGACAAAATATTTTTCCTCTTCTATTTTCTTAAATAAGAGAGGTCACAGCCTAAAAAAATGAAGACCTACACTTTCAGTAAAAAAAGTCAACATCTTCAGAATACAAGAAATTAACTCTTAAAAGTATACAATCATTTGTCATCTGTAACAGCTTTTCTGCTGTGCTGTTGCAAAATAATGTAACAAGAAGGTGATAGGAAGATAAATATTTAATTTGCGCATGTTTCAGATTTTGCTCTCTCTCTCTTTGGCTCTCTGTCCTTAACTCTCTCTCTCCCTCTCTCTTTCAGTCTTTCCCTCTCTTTCTCTCACACACAAACAGCGCTACATGCATTGCATGAACCCACACTCACATAGGCTAATAAATAAATAAACAGAACAGTGTTGCTAGAACTTGCAAAATGTGAAACATTCAAAAACAAACTAGTGCTAAAAACTGTAGAACTGCAACAATGAAAATAACACGAACAAATGATCAACTCGATTAATAAACAATTAGAAAAAGAACACGATCAGCCCTGTGGAGAGTGCATTGCCACCACAGCGCAAAAGCTCTTAGCCCTCATCAGTATTTCCCACACAGGTCGGTCGCAAAGCTTACAGGTGACAAGGGTCTTATTTTTTTGCACAGGCAGTTTATTTGTCTCTGCCTCCTGTTTGCTTGTGGCTGCTGCAGCTCGTGCTGTAAACATGATAGCGACGGGAAAATCACCTCCGCTAAATGAATCCGGTCTCGTTCCTCTTTAGTGCTTCATTGAACAACCTTAAAGCCTCAGAAAACATACAGAACATATATTTAGGAACACTCATGGCATGACCAGCTTGTGATCAGACCACAGTAGCAGTTCTAATGTTAACTGGAGTAGCAGCGCCCGGTGTATATCCGCGACTGTCGGAAAAAGTGATCAATTAAAATCTTTTCTTGTGAATTTATCAGAGATTGGTCATGGATCCGGACAGAACTGTCACTCGGTCCGGATCCGGACCGAGGTCCACCATTTGGTGATGCCTGGTGTATAGTATATATTAAATGTAACAAGCTGTGAAGTTGTCCATGTTTTTGACATACAGTGGGTATGCTTCTTGCTTTTTAGCATGATTAACAATGGGGAAGGTCTAAAACTTGCTAAGCTGAAAGAGGTCGTATCAACTTCTTATTGTAACCAATAAAATGCCGTGTAGACTGCAGTATGGTATATACATCAAGATGCTGATGTACAATATCACATTCAGACGCAGGAGGACTTTGATATTTCATTGACTGTTTTTTTTTTTTTTTTTCACATGTCAACAAGAGGGGGCGGCATGGTGGCACAGAGCAGGTAGTGCACGTGCCTCACAGCAAGAAGGTTGCTGGTTCGATCCCCGGGTTGGTCAAGGCCTTTCTGTGTGAAGTTTGTATGTTCTTCCCGTGTATGCGTGGGTTTTCTCTGGGTACTCTGGTTTCCTCCCACAGACCCACAGACCAAAAACATGCTCATTAGGTTGATTGGTAACTCTAAATTGCCCTTAGGTATGAGTACGAGCATGGTCGTTTGTCTGTCGACATGGCCTTGCAATCGGCCGTCGACTGGTTTAGGGTGTACCCTGCCTCTTGCCCAATGACAGCTGGGATAGGCTCCAGCCCCGCCCTGACCCCAAAAGGGATAAGCGGTATAGAAAATGAATGAATGAATGAATGAATGTCACCAAGAGGTATGTCATAATTAGCTGTACATGAAATACACTGTGGATTGTAAGCGTCTGCTTCATGTGTTTGAAGAAACAATAATCTCCCTAATTGACACCTGAATGTGACACATACAAGCGTCAGAGACAAAAATCAGGCTTAATATACTGAATAATATGTGTGTGTCCTAACTGCTGGCAAGTAACGCAACACAATGTGCTGCAACATTTTTGACGCATCCCGTTTCTATATTCCCATCTGTTGCTTGTGTTGGTATAGACAAGGAATGAGGAAAGAGGGAGATTGGTAAAGTGGTAGAGAGATTTTCTTGATTTCTTTGGCTTTTTCATTCAGGATAGCTTTTTAATCTGTTTTACAAACTGGAGATAATGAAGAATTAATCTTGTTCATCTGTGATTGAATATTTCACTTTAACTTTCAATACAGAAGGAGCAACTTTATTTGGCTCAAAGAGAGCTGTGCATTTACCAGCCATTGAGTCCACTAATCATCAAAACAGAGCACGTCCTGCTAGTATCTTCTCTTGTGCAATTTAAGCACTTGATACACTATTTACTTTGGGAAATATGAGGTATAAAAACAAACATTCAAAGGAAAGATTGTGGACAGCAGATGTACAATGCAGAGAAATGCAACACGTCATCTGACCGTCATGTTTAGTAAGGACACATTAAGACTTCAATGTTCCGAAAATATCCAGAAGAAATTGACATGAGAAAGGATATTTGCAGCCACAAGGTCTAAGCAAAAACCTGCGTAAGCCTGTTTTATTTCTGGTGAAGCATTGAAGGACAGGGTCTAAGTCTTGATCCTTTCTTTCTTTTTTTATGTTGTTGCTTTTTGACACATCATATGCAGCTACAAGACATTGAAAAACAGTATGCTTCCTCCCAGTTGCAGCGGTGTGAAATGATGGGCTTTGCAAGCAGTTGCAAGTTTCAAAAAAGTAAAGTTTCCAAGAACTTGTCATCTCTTCCACTTGTCTGTATGGAAACACACGAGGATGACTGCAGATACAACTCAGTCTATGTGATGTATCTCAGGTCTATCTCAATTATTGCACCCTTATTTATGCATGTATACCATTAACAGAAACCTGTACACCAAAAAAGTCCACAGTCTTGGCCCATATATCTGATATCAGAACTTTGGATATCTTGTGCCTGCACTTGAAGCCTATAATTATCGTTTGAGGCCCCCTGAGGCCAAATCATCATGTAGCCACAGCCCATGTGTCCTGACACAGTTCCTCTGCTAACCAGCCTGCTGTTTTGTTTCTTTTAATGTATGCATAATCAATGAATTCCTCCCATGGGGACTGCCACAGTTGTTAACTAATCAATAAAACTATTCCCATTAAAAGTATTTCAGAATCAATACTGCGTTTGGATTACAGCTATGAGCTAATCCATATTATTAATATTCCAATCAACTAGTGTATGAGTACTGGAGATGAGAATGGTCTTGAGCAGTGTTACACTAACCACAGTATTGATAAATAAAGTCAAGTGTGTATGTGACCCCATTCCATGTATCTCTGTGAACAGAGAAATGGTGTAAAAGTAAACCACAGTGCTGACTAACACCAGCTGCTGTGTTTAAGATTGATTAGACTCTGGGCTTTGACAGATTTTCATGTGGTTTTGTTTTTTGGTTTACTAATGAGTAAATCCAGCAGTGTTTACCTTTGTAAAAAAAAAAGATGGGGCATTGATTCTTCACGTTGATATGATACAGTAATAGGCCATCCTTCATTAACTATACCACACCGCCCAGAAAGATCGTGAGTATCTTTCAACCTTGTTTGCAGCAGTTACTGGAGGGCCGGCTCCAGGGCCAGGCAAGGGGTTGGCCCCGCTTTTAAGTAGGTCAACAAAACAAAGCATGACCGCGGTGGTTTGTGCATGTGCCCTGACTCAGTGTGTAACTTCACTCTATCGACGGTGCAAGCCAACACAGTTGTCAATATCACTAGCCCCATGATATTAGCCCCATATTCCCCAAACCATACAGACAAAAAAACCCTTTTCCTCTTATAAAACATAAAGAAAAGCAGCAAAGAAAACTTGTTAACATCCTTTGTCTAGATTAATCCATGTTGTTGTTAAAAAGCAAAATGGACAAATCCATATATTGTTTATCCAAGTATTTCGAATCAGATTCAACATTATAACATTATATTGTATCTTATAATATACAATATATAATAAGCATAAGCTATATAAGCAGCATGAAATTTGCGCAATGTTAAAGCTTACTTCATTGTCCATATAGGTGGGGAATTGAACCTGGGATCTGATTTAATGCCAGTATCCATACCACTGTACTACACCACTGTTCTTTCATTCTAAATGGAAGTGAAGTCATGTAAGCTTAAAGTGCAGACCATGTACACTTTGTAATACTGAGGCTATATTAATTTCATATGGCTTCATTCTTAAATTATTACCTATTAAGAGTTTTAAATTATTTAGTATGCAGGACAAGAGAAATAAATGATTAACATTATGCCAAATGCTGCAAAAGTGTTTTTACTGCTCAAAAATGTCGCTTTGAAATGGACAGTGGCAGTAGATTCTGTAGGAGGGGGCCTTCTCTCAAGTGTATACAAATTAGATGCAAATCAAGTGCCCACAAACCCCTCTCCTCCACACCAAACAGTCGTCATGGAGTTGAAACTGAAAACCAGAGCACTGAAAACAATTCTATTGTTAAAAAAAAAACAAAAAAAACTGACATTGAAATTAGACAAGTTGAAAAAGATGAAGACTGGGATGACAAACACATCATAATGCATAAAATGTAAAAAATTAGCAAAATAATGAGGTTGTAAGATTGCAAGTTTTTAATGACTGTGTTTATTTTTCTGTGTAACTTCTTTTCATCTCAAATCTTTGTTTCAGTGAAAAAAGAAAAAAATATATTTTTTCAATGCAAGTGTTTCCTTTCTTAGTTCAGATTTTATTTTCAATGACAAAATTTATTTTCAATGCCAACACTGACTGTCACTGTTTTAGCTCCATAGGCACATGACTTCTGGTGCTTTCTTGTCAAGCCCCAAGCAGACCCTTTTGTACTTTGTGCATTGGTTTGATTGGCTTAATTTTTCAACACCAAGGTTGCCATTTTAGGTCCCGTTCAATTGCCATAAAGCAGAAAATTTTTAGCTGATGATGGGAAATTCCAGAGAGATTTGAAAGATAGTTTAGCTGAACATTTAGTAAAACTCTGGCTGTCTTATCTTTATTCATAATTCATAAATAAGGGTCAACTCTTGGAAGATGCTTGTTTGCATACAACATATTGTGAGCCCACTGCTAGGCCCTTATTAATTTTTGCCTTGAATTAAGTAGATTCTAACCATAAAGCACAGTACAAGGTTCATTTGTGAAATCATATATAATTGTTATTTTTGTGATTGTTGTCTGTCACAGTGTGCTTCATATGAACTGAAACATGAAAACAGGGAGAAACATTGTTAAAAGAAGGAGGTGCTGCAAGCCCTTAGCTCAAAGCTAGTTACCCTTAACTACTTTACTTTACTGCACATGGCATGCAGGGAGGCAAACTGGTTATTTCCATTGCATGTCTTCACTGGGACATTTCAGTAATGCAGTGTGTGATCACAACTTGCTGGTAACTTGGCATCCAAGTGATTTTTATGGAGGTTAATCTCTGTTAATGCATTGTATAAACAGGCTCTTTGTCTCAGACCTACATAAAAAGGTCAGGTGTTCTTGAGTTTTTTTGAAGGACAAGGTGGGGTGGATTCATTGTGCTCCTAATTGAGAAGAGGCCAGCTGATTTTATTCATGCTGCAGGTCATCTAATATCTTGGAAATTGACATTTCCCAATGTGAGTTCTCCATTTGATCACCAAAGCTCTAAAATGAAGCTGGATAGTGATGAAGGGAAAAAAAGGACTCGAAGCTTGTTTGGAGGAAACTCTTTTTGGCATTTTTCATGGGCCCAGCATTGCCTGCTTAAGATGCAGCCTGTCATGCTGAGTTACATGCATTTCAGGCTGTGCTCTCACAACATGATATGTTTGCTCTGACCTGCAATATTTCAAGCTGTTTTATAGCAAAACAAATTCATAAGGGTCACAGCTCTACACCAATGCCTGTATGCATGAGAGTTTTGAGCACAATAGTAAGAAATATCTGAAGAGCCAAGGCCTGCTGGCAACTGTTCAGAGAAATTTTTAACCAGAGAAGACCTTTTGCAAGTAAGTTACATTTCTGTCCCAACTCCCTGCTGGAGAGCAAAAGACACTGGACAATTATGGAAAATAAGTAGTATTGTACCTGCGGTGCACTATAATTAGCAAATTCAGCCTAAGTAATCTCCAGCTACCCAGTGTGCTGTTCTAAAAAGATTTAAACATCAGTATAAGGTATCTGCTTGTCATTATTCACAGAAAAGACACACATTTGCAGTATTTGTGTTTTGAAACATCTAGAAATGTAACATTACACTAAACAGAAACAGTTAAATATTAGAGGTCCCTTTAGAACTAGAAGAAAATTTCCATCTTATCCATAGTAGTTTCACAGCTGATCATTTTATACAATGACCTTCAACAAGGAGGTTACTTCTATCCTAGTATTTTGTCTTTTCTTGTCACCCCCTTCCATCTTTTGTTCTCAGTGCTAACATGGGCTTTAATCTAGCGCTGTAAACTAGTTCATACCACTCACAAGAAAACCTGTGCTAAAGTTACACAATGCGAAAAGCAAACAACAAGGACACTCTGTGGAACATTTTTTCTGTTTAAAGTTAACATATTGCTCAACTCAGTCTTGAATGACTGTCTCAAGGGGAGAAAAGTTACATACTGTAGTGTGTACTTGAAAAACTTTTTTGTTTCCTGTCTTAAGTGTTGAAGATGCACCCACCACCAAAAAAAAGAAAACAAAAGATAGACAGATAAATGAACAAAGTTCCCCCCCCGTTTAAAATAGAGTAAAAAAAAAAAAAAAAAAAAAAAAGCATTCATTGATAATGGGCATGGATGAATGGTGAAATCACCTGACTGAATCTCTGAATGTATAGAGACCACCCAACATTCGAGTTACTTATTGTAAGCCAAGTTTTAAATCATATAGCCAAAAAACATTTTAAAACCCAGACTTAGCATACATTTTGCTGTCAAACTAAGACATAAAAAAGGAACAGATTACCTCTCTGTATTATGGACTGAAAATTGACTGCATTTACATTGCAGATTAAACACCTAAATAAAAAAGAAGTCTTGTCTGTAGTCTGGATTATACCTTAGCTATGGGGAAGTTCAGGTTTGTATCCAGTGCTATTTATCAGATGATGATGGATGATTACTGAGGGTTTCCAAAACTTTTGTTTTCCAATTTTCCCTCTTGCACAAAAACAGAGTAGTTACTGTAAAACCTAACGGATGATGGCTGACAGCATTTCCTGATAACTGCAGTTCTAACAGGTGATTTTTTTTCTCACCCTTGCAGTATGAATAAAAGGGCAAAAGACAAACTGTCCACCTTTGGCACTAGCTAATCAAACCTGCAGACTCCCATTAATCAGCTGTCGCCATTGTGTTTGAAGAAGAACATGTTTTTCTTTTTGTCGACTGCTGCAGCCAGTAGGAGAGTGTTCTCAGGCACAGAGTGAGATTTAATAGAGGTTAGAGGCTAAACTTCACCCCTGAGCAAGTGTCTCTACTCTCAGAGCCACGTCCCCATTGGCAATAAAAACAAACACACACACACACACGAAAAGACAAACACAAACACACATACATCCACAGACACACACAGCAACATTAGCCTTCAGGTATAGTGTGCTGTTCATCGAAAGAGACAATAATGCAGAATGGATAGGGAGTATACAACATCTCAAAGCTCTCCGCATGTGCAGGAAGCAAAAGTGTCTCTTACCTTGTGTTATGCTTCACTTGAAAAGTGGAGCAAAACACACACCAAAAAATAAAAATAGCAGAGGTCTTGGCCATGTCTGGTATGTGCACCAAAGCAAGGCCAATATGTAAACAGTATGTGAATACGAAAAAGAGACCGCTTGTGTATTTTCTTTATGTGTGTTTGCCATATGGAGACAGACTTTGTGCATCTGCATTGCTTTGGGCCATGTGTGACCCTGATCTCAACCACTTGTGTGACCTTAGCATGCGAATAGGTACAATGACCTGATGGGGCAAACGCGTGTGTCTGTGCGTATGTCTGCGTCTGCTTTCCACAGTGTGTGCGTGGGCATATGTGGGTGTGTGTCCCTTAAGTCAGTGATTCTCAACTGGTGGGTCATGACCTAAAAGTGGGTCATGGACCGTTTTTCAGTGTGCGTGAGCCTTTGCTTGGGCAAAAAACAGAAGAAAAAAAAAACAAAAAAAACCAGTGCTTTTATTATGAAGGGGATTTTTTTATGCCGTGGAGTACTGTCTCTAGCTAAAGCTACCTGTTTTTTGTAAACCACTTTTTCATGTATGTGCATTAAAGCACTGTTAAGTCTGTTCAAAAAGGCTGAAGTTACTGAAGTGTTTTGTATGTTGTAACAGCCCCATGATCAAGGGCTTATTGAGTGTTTCTTATAGAATATTATTAATACAGAGCTGTTCAGTATTTATCCCAGCCACAGTTGCATTTATTTTCTTGAAACCTCGTGTGCCAAGATGCACTTTTAGGTTGTAAGTAAAAATGCAGCTAATTAAGTGTAAAAGAAAATACTTGTCTCTCTCACCACCTGCTGGTCACTTTTGGTTTAACTTTGTTTCTTTTTTTTTTGCATTGGCCTACCGTTATATCCTGTAATACCTTAGGTTCAAACTGCACAATCTTTTCATGAAATATATATGAGAAGTTCCTCAATTTGGGTCACAGTTTGTCATTAAGGGGCAATAGTTGGTCCCAAAGCCAGACCAGTTGAGCACCACTGCCTTAAGTAAATGAAGCACAAATGCAAAGTGTTCAATACATACAGTAAGAAGTAAGGTAACTAAAAAAACCTAAGAAAAAATACATCATACATTGTTTTATAAAGCTAGACAGGAGCTAAATTCCATATTATTTAAATTTCTACTAAACTATTCTCACATGAGCTATTCATGGAACATTCTATTTTTTCTATCCATCCAATCACAGTGTAAAAATTGTAGCCAAATCCAACTAACATGACCCAATAATACTTGAAAAATTGATAACATGATGAAGAACCCACATCAATGTCAGAATGCTCAGAAGACTGATTCTACATGTGACAACCATCAAATATTCTTTAAAATATGAGCACAAAATTCATCTATCCAAGTTCTGGCTGATGATATAGGGAGAGCCCATTGTAATTGATATGATGTCACAAATCTGTAACAAAAGCACACTCCCTTTCCTGCAGAGACAAACTGCATTTCACGAAGTGCTGCTGGATACATACAAGGTGATTACATCCAAGCTCTGCTGACCCATGTTGTTCAGTGATCAGGGGGGGTCATGAGTCTAGTCTTGTAGCAAATGATTATCTATCTACATTATCATCAAGTGTGCAGTGCCTATACCATATACTTTTACTGCCGGCATACAGGTCAGTGATGCCCCTATCAAAATTAGTAAAGATTTAACTGCTTTTGTATTTATGACTCCAGGTCAGATGCCTGCAGCGTTGTACCTGCAAAAGATCAAACAAGAGGAAGAGCACCTCATAAAAATGACAGCAAACACTGACATAAATTTATCTCTTTTTAACCAGGATGAGTTTCTCATCTTATTTTTTTTATTATTTTGTCCCAAAAAGCAGAGGATTTTGGTCTGGGTTCCTCAGTATAATTTACCAATAGACCACATTTGATAGAAGAGACAAAATAAAGAAAGTATAGTTTTGTCTCTCTCCGTCTCTCTTTGTAAAGAATAAAATCAAGAAAAGAGAAAAACAGGAAAAAAGGCATAAAATTTATGTGTTTTCTCCTTTGAGAAAATATTGTTAAACAGTCAACTTTGTTTTGGTACCCTAAATTTTAATCATTCTTCATGATATTTTTTTCATCATCAGGTGCATGGGCTTTTGTTTTTGTTGAATTGTCTAATATGAGTGTTTGGAGATCTTAAAAATCAGTTAAAACATGTCTGCGGTCTACCACATTTTCAGATTTCCAACAGCATTTCTTCAGTTATCACTTCCGTCAAGGATGCTGATCAAGGAACTCTAGAAACCACAAGAAGCTGTCCACAGTCTGAATTATCTCTGTGCATGGATATGCAGGATTTATGCAACTAACAATAGGAAAAACCAAACTTGCAAGATATATATAGCTTAATCAATAAATGAATATATTCTATAAGCACTGTTGATTGGTCTAAGATTTGTATTGATTATATTGTGTGCTTCTGACAGAGTATGGAGATTTTTTAACTGTTCTGATTTATCTGAGGTGCATCAATCGCCTATTGGGTCATACACTATATTGCCAAAAGTATTCGCTCACCCATCCAAATAATCAGAATCAACTGTTCCAATCACTTCCGTGGCCAGAGGTGTATAAAATCAAGCACCTAGGCATGCAGACTGCTTTTACAAACATTTTTGAAAGAATGGGTCGCTCTCAGGAGCTCCGTGAATTCCAGCGTGGAACTGTGATAGGATGCCACTTGTGCAACAAATCCAGTCGTGAAATTTCCTCTCTCCTAAATATTCCACAGTGAACTGTCAGCTGTATTATAAGAACGGGGAAGTGTTTGGGAACGACAGCAATTCAGCCATGATATGGTAGGCCACAAAAACTGACGGAGCGGGGTTAGCGGATGCTGAGGCGCGTAGTGCGAAGAGGTAGCCAACTTTCTGCAGGGTCAATCGCTACAGACCTCCAAACTTCATGTGGCCTTCAGATTAGCTCAAGAACAGTGCGCAGAGAGCTTCATGGAATGGGTTTCCATGGCCGAGCAGCTGCATCCAAACCTTACATCACCAAGTGCAATGCAAAGCGTCGGATGCAGTGGTGTAAAGCACGCCGCCACTGGAACTCTGAGCAGTGGACGACTGCTTTCTCTGGAGTGATGAAATGGTGCCTTCGGCATCTGGTGATCTGTATGGACAGGCTCGGGTTTGGCGGTTTGTCCAGGAGAACATTACTTGTCTGACTTGCATTGTGCCCGAGTGTAAAGTTTGTGTGGAGGGGGGATATAGTGGTGCATGGGTTGTTTTCAAGGACCTGGGGTTTTGGCCCCTTAGTTCCAGTGAAAGGAACCTCTGAATGCTTCAGCATACCAAGAGATTTTGACAATTCCTGCTCCCGACTCTTGTGGGAACAGTTTGGAGCGGGCCCCTTCCTCTTCCAACATGACTGTGCACCAGTGCACAAGAGCAAGGTCCATAACATTGACTGGATGACAGAGTCTGGTGTGGGAGAACTTGACTGGCCTGCACAGAGTCCTGACCTCAACCTGATAGAACATCTTTGGGATGAATTAGAGTGGAGACTGAGAGCCAGGCCTTCTCGTCAAACATCAGTGTGTGACCTCACAAATGCGCTTCTGGAAGAATGGTCAAAAATTCCCATAAACACACTCCTCAACCTTGTGGACAGCCTTCCCAGAAGAGTTGAGCTGTTCTAGCTGCAAAGGGTGGACCAACGTCATATGTGAACCTATGGATTAGGAATGGGATGTCACTTAAGTTCATATGCGAGTCAAGGCAGGTGAGCGAATACTTTTGGCAATATAGTGTATCTGTACACCACATGTACAGATGTTATTTGTTCACAAAGCAGGTGGCAAATCTGGCCCATAGATCATTTCTCATGTTATTCCCATCTCTACCTCCCCCACTGACCCCACTGACTGTCATATCTAAACAAAAGGTATGATTTTTCCCCATCAGTAGAATCTTTAAATAATTAACCAATTACTTTATTACTCCTAAAACCCCAGAGGTCATAACCAAAACAAAAAAGTTCCAGTTGAAACACAGGTAAAGCAAGGATTAAAAGATAGTAACTCCTTTTCAAAACAACTGATCTAAGAAAGTGGTTTTCAAACTTTTGTCAGTTACAAATTCGGAGGGGTACACATTCCTATGTGTCAAGAAAATGAGTTGCAATGTTTACTTTGGAGTAACATCTTGAAAGACAAGTCAGATTTTGGGGTGAGAAGGGGAAATTGTAAACAGCCCCCTCATCCCCTGTCACCCCCTAACCTTCTTTTTAGAGGTTGTGGGCTTCACAATCTTCATGCCTCAATATGCCTGCTCTTTGTGCATCTTTTCTACATTTGAAACACATACAATTGATTATATTAATAGTTCAATACATGACATTCAAAAAACCCAATCTTGTTAACTGATTTCCATTAAAGAAGAAAAAAATAGCATGTCTGCATTCCCTGCTTTAGTACTCCTAAGCTGGAAAATGATCATTGACTGCCCTCTAGGACTACAAAAACAGACCTTAAATTTACGCATCACACGTGAATATGTACATAATTAGATGCTATTGAGACTAATGAGCCAGCTTTAGGATGTATATACATTTACCAGGTTGTTCAACGTGACAGGTAATTGCAAATAAGGAAAGAGAGGGGCAGGAAAGAGAGCAAAGAGGACTGAAATAGAGGAAGCGATACCATATACGAAGCTGTGAGTCATGACAGAGAAAACGGAAACATCCAGAGAAAATAAAGGAAGAGTCTCAAAAGGCTGTTAAAATGAAACCGGCTAAATGAGTTGATTATATAAATAAGCTTAGAAAATTGAGATGAAAACACAGAGAGGCAGAGGGAGAACATGAAAGCCCCAAGGGAAGGAGAAAGAAACAAATATAAAAGGAAGGAAGAGAGGAGTGGATATATTCATTTCTTATTTATTTTTTAAATTAAAACAGCTAAATGATCCAATTATCTAAACAGACCAATGATTTGAGTCGGACACCAGCACATTCAAGAAGAGATGTTAAAACACAAGAGGAGGACAAATTCATTAAGTTAAAAACAACAAACAAGCTGATGTTTCTAAACACGCTCTGGGATTTGTAATGCTAATAACTGCGTGCAAGGCCTGGACACCGCTAGACTCATCCCAACATCATAATGCACTTAAAGAAACTGGCAGCCTGACTCAGAGGATCAACAGGAATTCAGCTAACATGCTCAGTGTATTCACATTCATAAGCTAACATAGCTAACATGCACAAAGACACTCGACACGGTGTTTCCTCTATTTCTATTTGCTCACAGGTATGCCTTTGAGGAAGACTCAGGGCTGCAAATCCAAGCAAAGACACAGACAAACCAAAGGTCTGTTGCAGCAGTCCCATCAGAAAGGTCCAAGGTCTCTTAAGACTCATGTGAATTTATCATTTCTCTAATGTACAGACACAACCTGAACCGAAGCCTCAAGGCTTAAAATACACACGCATGTATACACACAAACATAGAAACACAGAGAAAACAGAGGAGGAGAATCTACATATTTCTTTATAGAAAAACTCTTGTAGCTTACATTTTAAGCCATATCTGACATGGTTTATAATGGGTTCTCCAGGAGCAACTGTGTGCTTCAACTTCTTAAAGCCCACTGTGCTGCACAGCTGTGTGTCTTGTAGTTGCCGCCAGTGGCGGCTTGTCAATAGGGGGCGCTGGGGCGCCGCCCCCTCCAAAATTCAACAGAGAAAGTCTACTTAAACACAACATAATTTGTCTTTAAATTATAAAAAATAATGGATAAAAACATTTATTTTTACCACACAGTAATAGTCCGTCAGCAGCACCTGTCACCATTCAATAAAAGGGGTTTCACAATGTTTTTACGTAGTAACTGTGTTGTGAATACCTAGTTTATGTACAGAGGGGCGCCGGCCTAATAGGAGTCAATGCAAGTCCTTAAACTTTTGCTCAGCATGTGACCTGAGGCATCTTTGGGATTGGCCGCTTCAACTTTGCCTCGGGGGCGCAGGCAGTTGCGCCCCGGACACTCCCACTTTGACTGGCAGCGAATCAGTTCTGGTGTTTCTTTTCCTCGTGTGACTGGACAACGAGCACTGTCAATCATATCAACATGTCACCGCAGCAGATATGATTTACTCATGCGCAAGCATCTCACGCACCCTCACCTGTCCGACCAACGCTCCCATGCACCGAAGAGGCGTCGTCCAGAGATCCGTCAGAGGATCGCAGAAGAGGTGAGATTGCATTAGAGAAGAAAATCAGTAAGAGGCTATGCTGCACTGAAGATTAGATTAGGATGTGCCTTACCTAGTAGACATAACATAATTCAGGGGCAAAACTTTCCATTTTATGTCACACATGGCACTAAACCATAGATCAGGAGCCACAAAATGAGTTTGCCAAGAGGATATAAATGCTTTGTTCAGTAGAACATTATCCTTTTGCAAACTTAAGTTCTAAAAAATCTATATAGTTTTTTAATTCTTGCATATTTTTACAAAAACAACGTACTTTAAGGAGGAATTGGTGCTTTTAATGGGTGGGTAAGTTTGTTTTTACCCTTCTAGAAGTTCATTTTAAATTTAATTGAGAAAATTGATGCATTATTTTGATTATAATATTATATTAAGGGACCTATAAAAACAATTTTTAAAAATCATGGCAAAGCAGGAACAAGATAGGAGAAATTGTAATACACAAATGCATGCAGATTATTGCAGAGGTTTACTGCAGTGTTCATTAAATATTATTGTTACATTGTGTGAAAGCCTTTGAAAAATTACAAAAGGAGGATTGATAATGCTATCAAGTTATGTGTTGCAGTTTACTGGTGAAAACAGTGGGGTTCTATTAGTCCCAAAAGTGTAAACAACACAAATTCTTTCACCTCTTAGGTGTATGTCCATTACAGAATTATTTTTTAATCTACTGGAGCTTTTAGATTTGACACTTACCTTGTGCCTTTCCAGCTTGTACCACTGTGCACAGAATAAAATCAATGAAAACAGACCAACAAAATCTATATCTTGTCTTTAAATGTTGTAGTTTTATTTTGGCAACTCAACAAGTGATAAAAAATAATAAATATCAATATAAATATATACAGTATTGTCATTATATATAATTGTATACCATATGTTTAGTTGTTATAATAAAATGTTCTATTTGGATACAGAAATTATACATTCAGTTAGTGGTTTTTTGTTTTGTTTTGTTTTGTTTTGTTCATACTTAATCTATACCAACAACTGTATCACATAGTTTTACCTTTAGTTTTAAAGCATCAGTTTAGTGGTACATAAAATTCTGTTTGTGTTTACAATCTTGAGCCATGAGACATCATGTATAAGAAAAGACACTGTTCAGGTGACACAAGAAATGTTCTTAAAATGGTGAAACTGACATAAATTACAGCTTTGTTTTCTGGGAGCAGGTTAAGCTTTGGCTGTTTTATTGATTTTTTTTCAGTAAATACTGATGTTAACTTTTGGTAATAAAATGTGCTTTTCTATGTATTTTTTAATGACAGATTCACACAGTACCACGCCATGTTTCCTGAAGATTCTCTCAGCAGCACCTTGAAGGCCTACCCAGTGCTCAACTAAAGCAAGCTGAAGACAGAGCTCAGTCTTAATCTACAGCAAGGAGGAGTTCAAGGCCTGCTGTGGAGCTGTGGATCTTATCCTGTTGTTGATGGAAAATAATCTTGGAGAGGCATCTTCAGAGACTGTCACTCTCCTAAAGATCCTCATCACCTCACCCATGACCACTGCAGAAGCTGAGGTGCTTCTCAGAAACACCATGAACCAGGACAGGCTGAATGCACTGGCCATGCTGTCAATGGAAGAGAGACTGGTGACGGATATGATGGACTTCAGTCAGAGGGTCACTGAGAAATTTGCAGCCCAGAAGGAAAGGAGGGCAACATTTCTGTTCAAATAGTGCATTGTTCAAAGTAGGTTGTATTGTGATTATGTTTTGTCTTTAGTTTCTTTTCACTGTAGTATGGAGCGCTTCTTTGGTTTGTTTCCTTCAAAGCTGCGCCCCCCTTAAAATTTTTGGCACCAGCCGCCACTGGTTGCCGCAGCTAAGAACAGTTTATAAGACATAAAAAGTGCCTTTACGATTGTCTCTTTGTTCTGGTGATCACTAAAGCAACATATTCTGAATGTTTGTGTGATCAGAGGAAGGACATAGAAAGAATTAAATATAAGCTGAAAGTCTCCATTGAACATAGTGACTCTTTGACTTGGGACACTGCTGTATCTGTGACAAGCATAGTCAGTAGCTTGTACATTTTCAGGAACATAAACCAAATTCTGTATGTCCTGTGGTCTATTCTGGGTAAGCATACAGAAATCAGACAGACTTTCTAGAGTCAAGAAAAAGAAAAAAAAAGGTGATTTTGACTTCCATTAAATAACACCCAAATGGCAGCATCTTGTGCTCTGATTCACATGACAGACATTGCATATCCTGTGGCGTGGCTGTCGAGCACATGCATATTGCAGTTGCAATGTTAAAATAATATACTGTTCAGCCTCAGTAATATATGTGATAACATGTCTTATAAGTTATTAAGGGAATGAAAAAAAATGGTTTTGATTGTTTACAGGTTACTGATTTACAAATACTGTCTTTAGCAAGTGGTAACAAATGGAGAGTTCTCTATTTGGGTGGTCGGGAGCAGGGCAGGGGGTGATTATTTTTATTTCTATAAAAAGGTAATGAATTTTGTCCTTGCTCTGCCATGACCCTTTGGTCTTGCACACTTAGAAAATGTGGTAGTGTTTGTGTTCTGCCTTTTTAAACTTCGGACCGGCCTCTTTAACTTTTCAACTTCCTCCATTAGGTAGGGGCTCTGCTCTCTACTTGCATTTTGAATTAAAAAAGTGAAAAAGCGAAACAGCAGCTTGTACTCTGTCTTTGCTAGGGTGCTAATAGTTTGATAAGCCAAAGAACATCTTGTCTACCTTTGAGGTTTTAAGTGTAAGCACGCAGATGTGTGTGCCCTCCCCTCTGGCTGTTTTCCCTGACAGCCAAAAACACCTATTGTGAATAAAACATCAGGTATAAAGCCTTGACATATAACCAACTCTGACGGCCCCAGCAGCCAGTAATGTTTGGCCTTCAGATAGCTGCCGATGGGAATCAGAGGGAGGAGGGCTGAGAACAGATTTGATTATTTCACACATTTATGAGAAGACATAAGAAGTAAGTGTAGCGACAAAGCTCAGGTTCTATCTTTTTTTTTACCACAATCATCGACGCTTTTCTTGAACAGCAGATACAAATAGATGATTTTAAATGTCAACTAAGCCCAGAACATTACAGGAGTTGGTTTTCTAAACACAAAATCAGTATAGAAACATTTTGGTACCTGTTGTTTCCAATGTCTATGCTTTTCATTAAAGCAAAGCCTTTGCAGAGGGATTATTTGCTAATTTTCATCTGCCTTACCATGAAATTAAAGCATGCTAATGATTAGCATGCTATCAGAGGAAGCCTTACACAGTATTCATGGGATTGTGTTGGATTTCTTGATAGAGACTCTATGTAATATAGCATTGGCTTAGTAAAAGTGCAGCGAGCCAGCTGGGGAGTCAAAAGTTTATGAATGCAGTATCTTCTTTTTCTTTTTTTATTTCACTTAACTTGACGCTGATGAAATTTGGTTCAAAGCAGGATTTTCACCTGATGAACTCATTCCATGAACTCTGGAAAAGAAAATATTTTCCCTTTATAACAATTGGACTTGCACTGAATCATTTCTGCCTCTTAAATAAGCATCATGTCTCCTCCATCAGCCCTCCTCTACAGGTCTGTAGAGCTTACTTTGAAAAATGAAATGAAAATGAGTGTAAAGTAATAGTGTAAGGGAATTATGTGAGAGAGAAAGAGAGAGTGTGTGCGCTTATGTGTATATAGGTATAGAAAGCCTGCATATACATGTACATTTGTATGAGAGTAAATTATACAGATTCTTTTTTATTTTATTCTCTTTCGTCTTGGTTGAGTTACTGAAAGAGGTCACACCATGCTTTTTCAAGTTTAATATGCCATTTGGTGTGTTCAGTATCAGAGAGCACAAAACGATTAAGTCTGCTGCATCAGGACTTTTCTTGCTCTTTCTAGGAACAGCGCCATCTGCCTGAAGCAGCTGTTAGAGACTCCATATTTTACCTTAACTCAGATTCATATATTAATTTTTCATCACCAATGCTAAAAAAAAAATCATAGTTTTCATAATTGAATACCCTTGATCCAGTTGTGCTCTCACTACCTGAGAAACTCTGCCAGGGCTTCTGCCCATTTAAGGCTCCCTTCCCAACACAGGCCTAGTCTGTCCTGATTAGTTAACCGATATGCTCTGAAGTGAACTGTCACTTCAGCGCTGCTTGGTGCCATGTGCCAACAACTTTGTATTCATTCTAAGGCTTATGCTTGCTGTCCAGAGCCAGTGGACATAAGCTGCTGATGAAACAATGGTAGGATGCCACACTGGTGACTCTATAAAAGGTGCCTAGGGAACAAGCCATTTAAAGCAGTTACTGGCAATATAAGAAAGGGGAGAGGGAGAAGTCCAGATGCTACAGATTTGTCTTGTGCATAGAATTACTCTTTTCTCACACAGGAGACATGTTAAACACACTAAATTAAAAACACATAATATGTACTCTTTAACCTGCACAGGAAAAGTTGTCAGTTGACATGTGCTTTTCCTCATCAAGGATATGGCTTTTCCTGCATACAATGGCTCATATTTAAAGATGGTAGGATGTTTGGAATGTGTTTGTAAATACTCTTAATTATCGTCAAATGACTTAATACTCTGCTTGACTCTTAAAAAGTGCTACCTTATCACATGTTTGATTTTCCCTTAAATACCCTAAATACTATTAGAATGGAAACAAGGTTTTAGCGGTAAGTGAAACAAACAGTAAATGGGCTATGGAATGAAGATGCCTTGGTATTAAAATCATCATTTTGCATCCATCAAATTCATATCTGTCAGCATTGGGATGGCATGTTAAGGGAAGCGTGCAGCTATGTGTTGAGGCTTTTGTAATATGACTCAAAGTTAGTGAACTGACAGTGGGCCAGTCAGACTTCTTACAGGATTTTTTTTTAACATTGAGCATTTTCTTTAACAGCTAAAAGAGCCTCTTAATGAATAAAACATATTTTAAGAAGCCTCAGATCATAATTGCATCTGAAGGTCCTGACCACTAGGAACACTTAACTTCTCTGGTGATGGACTATGGTTTTTAATAGCTTTGTGGATGATCTGTGAAGTGCCGAGTCTGGGTGGATTATTAATCTTTATTTCCAAAATTCAAAAGACAGAATAATTTGTCCATGTGTCAGTATTAGTGATGATTCTTGTTTTTATATTGCAATACTAGAAACATGTTATGTTATGAATAGAACAAACCTTACATGTTAAGATACACTTCCAAATGGAGTTGAAAACAATATGTGTATGTGTGTTAGTACCTTATACTTTTTTTGACTTTCAAGTGAAGTCATGTGAAGTTAACCCAAAGTCTTCTCATGAGAGCCATTTAAGTGCTGGAATTGACTGTGTATGTGTGTCTGCGTGTATGAGTATGCTAAAAATACATGAACTCAGTGAGACACTTTTGTCTTGGGTCGCTCTCCTGGAAATAGCTTGGAGGTTCGGGTGAGGGCTTGACGTGTTAAAGAACACAGCATGGGTATGGACCAATGGGAGAGTCAAAGAGACAGCATGTAAAATACAGGAGACAAAAAAGAAAGAATGAGACACAAAAACAAGAGGGTGAGAGCCTCTGGCCTGTTCTACTTCTTGTTGTTTCGGAGTGGTTTAATGGCTGCCCTAAAATACAAAGCTTTACACACAAACACACACACACAGCCACACACACATATAGTACATACACCTCACAGCACATACACCCCTCACAAACCACACGCAGACACTAATAATTAAGAAATGAGTCCTAGGTTCCATTAAAGCAGTGCTGGGGACAAAAATGAATAAAAACGAACAGAAAAAGTAAAATGGATAATACATCAGATTAAAGGGACAGTCAAGCTCAGTTTTTCAAGTTTTATTGGTTCTGGTATTATTTTCTGTGCAAATAAAGTTCTAATTTTCTTGTTTTTTTAAAAACTTCTCCTGGAGCAGTTATGTGAGGCATGGTCTTACATTAAATTGACTAATTTGTGAACTGATTTGAAAAAGAGTGTGTTGCAGCTGTGCACCTACCATAATACAGAGGCTCACCTTGTGTGGGGGTTTAGGTTCAGTTCTAAACCTGTGGCCAATTTGCTGCATGCCTTCCCCTGCTCTCTACCCCCTTTTCCAAGTCCATTCACTGTCTCTCCACCTTCGCTGGGAGTTGACCAACTTTGTCTAAACCATGAGATAAAGACAAGAAATGATAGAAACTGTGCTAGCCTGACACACCAGGGAACTATTTCTCATTTCACAGGATACATTTCCCATTCATCTGAGCAAAGGCAAATGACGATATTTTTGAAGGTAGAAACTTACAAAATACAAATACTCTGAAAGGAGACTATTCTGTCAGTTACATTAATCACAGGTCAATCAGATGATGAACTGCTGCCAAGATGTGACAAATATAACACAGGGCGGTTCATCAGACGCTCCCTAAAACCTGTCACCTGACAGGTTTTAGGGAGAGTTAATACCGCCTGTCAGGTGGAAATATCTTTCATGCCTTAACAGGTTTATAGGGTCATTCTTTGCTTTTAGTTTAGAGATTGAGATGTGGCCAAGTCCTGATAAAATGGCAGCCATAGTAGCATCTACATTATCTTTTCACAAACTACCATCGTTTGCAAGGCTTGTCTGTGCATCCTGCTGTTTTCACGCCAAAGCTTCTGTCTCTTTCTTCTCAAAGGGTTAATGTTTTTTTTAAGATTGAGCTAAAATGTACTGGCTTTAATCTTTACAAGACAAAATTGTGGGACAACAGACATGGAATCTGGTGGATATAGCTGCTACAAGTTAAAACATGCTGTCTCTCAGGCACTATTCTGCAAGTATATCAACCAATACAGAGTGACTGTTTTTTTTTTTTTTTTTTTTGTTATGACACAGACTACAATTGATGTCTTTATATGTCATGAAAAAAAACAAAAAGGAAACAAAAAAGAAAAAAAAAAAGAAGAGGCCAGCTGCACAGAATACGATTATTTACTTAATGGGACAGTTTGGGTTTTGTGAATTGGGGTTGTGAGAGGTACATGGCATGAGCCTGAACATATGCCAGGGTGTCAGAGCTCAGTTCTCTCCATACAGAAAACTTGGGGCTGACATTAAAGCTATACACTGCTGTACAGGGGGTCAAATATGTTGTGTAATTAAAATAATTGTGGGAGAAAACAAGCCACAAAAACAGTGTGGGGTCATCACAGGCTCCAAACAGTTTGTTTACCTGCTTAATTTCCCAGTACCACGCTGCTTTGATTAGGCACTATGTTGAGACACGGCACAGCCCAAGTGTCCTTCCGCCAGCAGCGTAAGGATCAAACTATGGTCTTACTTGAATTCAGCCACACATATGAGTGTATAAGGATTATCCTGCTGATCAAGCGCAGTAATTTTGACAAAGAACGTTTGTATAGCTAAGTTTACCTCCACAATAGCGAACATTCCATGTGCTATCATGAAGAACACATATCATTGAAACTGTTGCTTCCGTCTTTACAAACTAAACAATCAGTATAAGCTGAATACCTACTTTGAAGATAAACTTTCATTAAACTGTAAAACAGTGAATCTGGTCTGTACAATTTCAAATGTCCATTAAAGCAACGAGGCTCTGCATGATGAGAGGTGATCACTGCTAACAAACGTTTAATAGCCGATAGTATTCCCTGAACATCCTGAAGCACCCTGAAACATCCTAAAGTGATTTAGCATAATCACAGTCATATTTTATCCAGTTTGACAACATGAGCTCATGATTTTTTCACCTGAATCAGCATGAGTTTCTTTGGTCCTCCAGTTCTCATAGCAAATTCCACCATTTTCAGCACATTATTAATATTGTTTGCCTTTATTTAGTGCTGTTTTGCTAAACAGTTATATAATACCTACATATAAACAGTAGATGTCCAACATTTTGTCATTATTAATGTTAACTTCCTTGTTAAACCTACAAGCTACTTGCGTAATAAATAGTACTGTCAAAGCTACTGCACTGGAATAAAAGTTTGAAAATTTAGATTTCAGGTTTAAATCTGAAAAGAAGCCAAATACTGGATATTTTTTTAAACTTTATAGTGTCTGGTTATCTAGCTTTGCAAATTCAACTTTTAAGAGACAACTATATAGATAACTGAACAAAAATAAGAACCTTTAAACATGGTTTGTTTTGTCAAAGTTTTAGCATTTCAAAATTTTCATTCTTCACTTTAGAACTGGGTTTATAACTGCAGATTTGGGATTTTCTATAAAAATATACAGTAGATTTGACACATTTATGGCTACAAATAAGAGCCAGCAATAAATATCACTCTGTCAGTTGATTCACCTATACAACTCCCTTTATCTTCTGTAGGAAAACATGAAATGCATATTTTCTGCTCACTGTTCTTCTCCTCTGTTTCTGAAATGAAGAGTAGTAGGCCTACACTTACACTGCTAAGAGCAACTCTTGATGCAGGAGAGAATTGTAACAGCACAGTGATTTGCCTGACCTCTCTTACACCTCCACCCACTGAAGTTAACTTCCCCTACATTCCTTACAGAGATGCAGGGCGCACAGTCTCAGTGTTGGACAGAGCGATAGATAGCTCCATAAAGAAAGAGAGATTTGCCGCCTGGAACTGCATGTGTTTGTGTGTGTACGCGGGTTTGATGATGGTGGACAAAGTTTATGACCCCATAAAGTCTTCAGGGATAAAAGTCACACAACGCTATGAGGTTAAACTGCAGATAGAGAGAAAGGGACGAGAAGAGCTATGAGGTTCATTTTAAAGACAGGGTTGACAGATCTGCTCTCTCTTTCTCTTTCACTCTCCCTCTCTCTCTGCTTATGTTTCAGCTATAGTTTCTACTTTGCTAAAAGCCTGCTCCTCCAAACACTCCCTAAAATCCTATGTAAGCCCCATCCTATGTATGTGTATGTACACACATGTACACAGTACAGAAAGAGTTGTGGCATGCAGCTCAAATGTCTTACCTACTTTTCATCTTAGACAGTTGTCTTTTTTACAACAGTGCTCACAGTTTTGTTAAAATAGCAAATAAACATGCACTACCATTATCACCCAGGAATGTGTTTGTCTGAAAATGAGAAATGTTTAGGCAAGAGGCTAGCATGTTCCTGTCTTAAGAAAGCAGAAAACAACTGTACCATAAAACAAAACCTGGATCAAAGTCAGTGGTGCGGCATGATCCCTCTATCAAGAGGAAACACCGGGAAGATGCAGTAAATATCCAAGAAAACAAAACACATTCCACTGAGTTTGCTCTATATTCACGAGATTCCAACAGCATATCCTCTTTATTGTTTGATGTCAGCTCAATTGCTGATAAATTCAAAGAAAGACAGTGCCTCTAGTTGTCAATGATCTTGCATTGGCTCTTTACTTTGTGCATACAGCCAGAGCCCATCTATACACCCAACAAAGCATAGGCACACACTGTCAAACCGGGACACAGGGATTTGGAGTTGGGAGTTGTATTTTCTTATTCAGTTTTCTGGTTGCCATCAAAATTCTACTCATACATGTTCATTACATCGGCGAATTCAGACAAATATTCTAGAAGGTTTTTTTTTTTTAATAATTACTGTTTACAGTGCTGTTTACCTATTTCATGACTGGCCCACAAAGGATAAATTTGATAGATCCTTTCAGTGTGTCTGTAGACTTAGCAACTTCTAAGATTATGCTAATGTTTGAGGTGCCAATCTATCCAAGGCAGCTTTTGTTTATCCATCTATCTATTATCAAAACCGCTTGTCTCTTTTGGGGACGTTGGAGGGCTGGAGCCTATCCCAGCTGACATTGGGCGAGAGGAGGGGTACACCCTGAACCAATTGCCAACCGATTGCAGGGCCACATAGAGAGACAGACAACCATTCACTCTCACACTCATACCTAAGGGCAATTTGAAGTCACCAGTCAACCTAATGAGCATGTTTTTGGACCGATGGAAGGTTTTTTTTGGGGTGGGGGGTAATCGACATATTACATGGAGGTATACCGAGATAATCAGTGAACTGCAAATATGTGCATGCTCCTGAAGGGAGCCTTGAATTGGACAAAAACATTCACTCTACAAGCACAAGATCATGGAAATATAAGCACAAAGGACCTCACATCATCAGTGTTTTCTCTGTGAAGATGGAGGGGATACTGCTGCCTGATTGGTTTGCGAAGCATTTGGAAGCTTAAGACACCTCGCCAATCCAAGTGGAATATAGCTAACGATAGTTTAATATTAGCTGAAGGTAATATATCACCAGAAGAATTGAAGCTTGGTGAAAGAGGCATTGTGTCATTAATGAATAACGTTAGCTAACACAGCAGGAGATATAATGTAGATATCTAAAGCCTCCAGTAGAAAATTGATTAACGCATTTCATGAGAGAAGTTATCAGTATCTTAAATAGCATAATGGGACCATGTATTTAATTCTGCAGGGAGCATGCCCCAAGACCCCCCTAGAGGGGTCGTATCCTTCTCACCTTATTCACCCCTGACACGTTTTCATGCCTGAATGCACTGGAATACAGGAAAATGGCATCTTCTTAATCGAAAATTTTCTGGGGTACGGCCCCCAGACCACTTAGGATTTATTTATTTATTTATGTCTGTTCTTCATAGTCCAGTATAGAAAGATAAAGTAGACATGCACATCTTATGTAGGGTGCTGGATCCAAAAAGTTGCATGAAAAGGTACAAGGCAAACCGCACACCAAAAAAGAGCTCCCTTGAAAATTTTTTATTTAAATCAACAGTGACGTTTGGAGCCGTACTGCTCTTCCTCAGATTTAAGTCTGAGGAAGAGCCGTACGGCTCAAAGCATCACTGTTGAGTGCCATTTGTATAACATATAAACATGTCTAAAGTGCCCTTGAAAGCACGTGAAACCTAGTGCCCTCTTCAGTTTTGAGAATGCACTGTATGTGCCCTTTTTTTCCTTTTTGCCCTTGCCCTTGAAAAAGTCTGTGCACTCTGCCTCTTGCTATGAGGCACGTGCACTACCTGCTGCACCATTGCTCTAATGTTGTGAGTGTGTTTCTATGAAATATAATTCTAATCAAGAATGAACTTTTTTGCAAAATGTATCAAGCAAAGCTGCTGATGAAAGAGGACAAAAAACAGCAAAACAACAAAAGAAGCTTACATCAAGGCTTTTTTTCCCTTAAATAAATTATACAAATAATGATAACAATAATAATAAAAATAATAAAAAACTATTATTATAATCATTGTTAGAAGTAGTAGTAGTAGTATCACTGAATATTAAGCTTGTTTGTATATCAGTTGGACTGCTGTTAGTTTAGTTAGTTTTATTTCCTGACGTTGTTTCGAAGCAGATAAAATGTTGTTATGGCTGTTCTTCACAGACTGCACTGTCAATGGTTGACTAACTATGCTGCTTTACTGTTGTCTGTTACACTTTGGTAGGATCCAAACAAGAAATACCTCCTTTTGATCCTACCACACTACCTGATTGAACAGTTCTTCCACTGCAAAGTCATTTGATTTGAAAAAAACAAACAAAAAAAACAATACAACTTAGCAAAAAAAAAAATGTAGTTAAACTAGTCATTTTGGTCTTCATAGTAAGATGATATTTGTCAGCACATATCCGTGGCATGTTTGAACTACATTGAAAGGCTTTGGCATGTTAGCACCTGACAGGTTGACATCACGCATGTGGACTTTCTTTTTAGGCATGAATATATGTTTGATTTGGTCAAAATGATACAAAATGTAGGTGGTAATATGACTAGGAAGGTATTAACCTAATGGCAGAAAATAAATTTTACATCATTCTCTGACCACAAAAATTTTGGCACTACATGTCAAATTCACCCTGTTAAAACACAGTAATGTGCAGTCACATACCACACAGTGATTTTCAGTGAAGTGCATTGTCTGAAATGTGGACTTGACCTCAACCATGTGTCATGGCCTTACATTTACCCTTTGTTGTTATTCATTTTATGTTTGCATTTAATGCATTTGTGCTACATTTTGTTGTATACTATACCAATATGTAAATAAATAAAGTCTGATTGACTGATGGCCAAAATAAAGATATTGTGAACCAATATATTGGAATAAACTATACTGATGTAATAAAATATTTTTTATCTTTAATGTGACAGAAGACACAAATTCCTTTTTACATGTTTTTGGTTGTCTGAATTTTTATTTTTTATTGCATTCTTTAATCTAGTGAAAGAAGAGGGGCATCAAAGAATGCTTTGAAATACAAAAATGATTAGAGAAACCTCTCAAACAAAAGAGTACTTGAAAAATATTTAAGTTTTATAGCGTTTGATCATTTTCTTAAAACCTAGATTCAGTGTTTTGTTTTTGTTTTCTTTATCTTTTTTCAAACAAATCAACTCTCCCTAATCAGATATGTATGCTTTAATCTTGTGAAGAAAAACTTATGGCTGTCAGGTTCCTACAGTATACAACAAGATGCTGTGCTCGACTAAGAAAGAAACAAAAATGAAGACATTTGAATGAAATCTACTGAATTAAGACAAAAGAAAGACAAATAAGTGATGGTTATTTCATCAAACATAGGAGCCAATTTTTTAAAAAATTATTCATGTACCTATGATCATTTGAAATTATTATTGGCCATTAAGTTACTGACATCTGATGAAGTTTGTGTTGTTTAAACACCAATACTGCTAACCACATCATTAGTACCAGCAACAACAGCGAGGCAGACAGAGGCAGCATTCAGCCTTTCATTAATATTCAGGACGCAGGTGAAGGACAGCAGCCTGACACTGTGGGGGTGCCATACACACACACACACCCACACACAAGCAGACACACACTCACACACGGACACACACTCTCTCTCTCGCTCTCCTTGAACCCTTGTTCTAAAGCCTTGCTTTCATTGGAGCACCAGAGCAGCATCTCATTGTTTTCAGTCACTTTGCTTTATCTTTGCTGAGTGAAGCTCGCTGTCTCTGAGTGATGTACAAATGTATGATAAATACTTAAGAACATTTTTTTTCAAACTGTAAATGTTGTTTTTAACAACCTTTCCATACTGTTCTTTCAGAAAGGGAGCACAGTGTCATCAGCAAAGTCAGTGTCATCAAAACTACCGCCACATCGAACTTGGATAAGCTGTGCTGTTTTCCTGCCAGGCAATTCACAGTACAAGCCTGCACTAAATTCACATGTGAACTAGTCACAGTCCTGAAACTAACTCACATGTAAAAAACACTTTCAAAGATGCCATGCCTGGCATGATGTTCATAGAAATAAACACAGTAGCCATTGAAGTTAAGCAAGTCTGGATTGTTGCACAGTTGTTTTGATTGAATGCATATGAACACCAGAATAAAATATTATATGTAAGATAGATATTATAAACTAACATGAGGTTTTTTTTTTTTTTGTAGAATGAATTGCATTCAGACTTTAAAGAACCCCAAAAAAGATGCATCATAGAGGCAGACACTGCCTGGAGAAGCTGTTATGACCTCTTTCCCCCCCGTCTTAATGTGAAGCCATTTGGAACAGGTACACACTTTGGCTTTTAGACATGGATTTTGATCCAAGAATCAGACCGTAAATAGAACATTGTTTCTATTTTTTTTCAGCCATAAACCATTTGGTCTTACAGCAGAGCAAGTAAATGGTTTCATCCTCAAGAAAGAAAGAGTCTTTTCACAATGGCTTTAGGTCTGGTATATATATATTTTGTTACTGAAAATAAAGTATATTTTGATGGGACTTTGCCATAATTAAATATTACAGGATAGATAATACATGGACAGGGGATACACACCCAACAATATGGAGAGAATATTGTATCTTTATTATTCAATCAATCAAAAAAGAGAGTTGAGACCACAAAACATAAAGTTGCAATCAAAAAAGGAAAGATCAGTCAAATAGAATAGATTTGAGACCAAAAAACTGTAAATGGCAACCAAAGAAAAAACGGCAAACTATGGACTGTGTCAACTTGTGATCGCCTTTCATGTTAACTTGTGATGTAGTCTGTGGTTCTAACAGAAAATGCCTCACAATCATAATAATAAACAATGAAACAACTCCGCTGTACCTGTTTTTACCAAGTCCTCTCGACTTTGTTAAACGTTAAACTGTTCGTTTGTTCAACCATTCGTTGAGTCGCTGAAGTGTGGGCTACGGGCCTATAACAAGCAGCCAAGATAGTTTGCAGTTTTGTTCAGGCACCTAGATAGTTACCTATGTATTCTCTTCCATTTACGCCTTCAAATAAGTGTGTAATTCTTCAAAATCTTTCGTTGTCACGCTAAATATTGTGAAGTCACTGCCACTTCTAAATATATGGGTGTAGAGGTGTATTTTTGTGTACAATATGCATTCGGAAGATGTTTGGATGGTAAACAAATGGGTCCTTCAAAGGCACGCCCCCTTCACCTCTGCCTGGACTGTCACCAGTTAATACGGAGCACCGGCTCACTTCCACCCTCTCACAGCGTCAGGCTGCTACACACTGGAAACTGGCCCCGCACTTAGTCAATAAAGTTTATAGTCAACGGTTGTAGGGCTACTGTTTTGTAGGAGCAGTGACCCCACGAGTACCATGCAACATGTTGCAATCACAGCCTTGCGTTGTATTCGCCTCGTATGCTCCCTACCCTCACCAGCTACTCTGCTCAAGCCGGGACAAGCTGAGACAACCATGCTAATCAGCGTGCTTGCACTAATGGGGCCTTATAATTATTGTTGTTATGAATGTATGGTCGGTTGTAGCCTAAAATATTTAGCATAATTCAGCACGGAAGCAGCCAGCAACAGCACAGAGGAGGTGAGCGGCGATGACTGGCGGTGGAACAGTCTGAACTTGAGACACTTGCTCTTGCCCTTACTTCAAACATTTCAATTTATTTGTCCTCTGTGGCACTCGCCAAAGTAAATCCTCAAAACTAGTAGAAGACAGGCAGTTAAGACAAATGCTGGGGGTGCCAACCAACCATGGGGGCCTTCACTGGTACCACAAATGAGAGATGAAGAGTTTTGATGATAAAAAGAAAAAAGAAAAATGTAATCAACCATCGCCCAAAATATCTAGTCAAATGCCTGGTTGTGTTGTTACCATCGTATATTGGTTTGTTTGTTTGTCCATTTGTTTGTTTGTTTGTTAGTAAGATTATGCAAAAACTACTGGATGGATATTACTGAAGATTTCAGGAGATGTTGGGAATGACCCATCTTAAAAACGATTACATCTTGGTGGTGATCCAGATAATCGCCATTAGACAACAATCGTTTTTGCTCAATAACTGTCTAATTAATAATGATATCAACATTATTCTGAGTGCTAGGTGTGGGTTGTCAGGGTCAAGTATTCATGTTATGATGGTAACTTTATCATGGAACTATTGCTTAAAGATGTAACAATATGTGAGCAATGTTGGCGGAGATTTGCACTCTCTGAGTGCTTCTAGTTTGATTTATTTCTTTTTTTTTTCCTGACTAACTGTTTCATGTTATTATGTTTTGTCCTGTGTGGTTGTTGATGTATTTTAAAGTTTGCGTTTTTATGCTCTCTGTGCAAGACATACTCCCTCAGGGGCAACAGAGGTTCATTCATTCTTTCATTTACTCTTGTCAGCATGGTTAGGTCCTCTTTGCTTTACATTTGTAAACAAATCTTCTTCTCGTTAGGTTGAAGGGGTTCTGGTATGAACGTCTCTACCCTTAAGTGCATGTACTGTGGTGGAACTGGCTGTAGTTCAAAGGGCGTCGACTGAAATTTAGCACAGGGCACCAAATTAGTCAGAGCCATCTCTCACCCAAGTTGAAAAATATTTTAAGAAGTTACATATTTCCTGATCTTACACCAAGTAAAAATGTGAAAATGGCAGGAACAATGTTAACAGCCTTTAATGAAATACACGGACAAAACAGGATAAGAAATAATGCAACAAAACCCAGACTTCAGGCAATCACATCCTATAACATCTTAGTGTAACATTTAACTGATAATGAGTAGCTGTTTCAGTCATAGACTCTACTATTTCCTCATGATACAACCTTCATCCCTCACTTCCTGCTTCTCTGTCATTTCCTCTCTCCCCCTATTGCCTGCTCCCTCCCTCTGGACAAGAAAAGCTCTTCTGTCTCCCTGAAGGTCTACTGTCAAATACCCGCTTACCTCGGCACTCTGGGCTGGCGTGTGTGTGTGTGTGTGTGTGGGTGGGTGTAGGGGTGTGTGTGTGTGTGTGGGTGTGTGTGTGTGTGTGTGTGTGGTGGGGGGGGGGCGGGGTGCATGAATCCCTACAGTGCTACACCGAATGACCCACTACACAGCTGCATCTCTGGGATTTGACAGTTTTACTCAACTTTGTCTTTTGGGGAACAAGTGTTTAGAGGAGAGGGCATTCACAATGTTAGAGAAATATGTGTGCTGAATGTGTGTAGACATGTGAATTGTGTGTACATGACTGTATATGTTGGTGTAAGCATGTGGAACCTAAGTGGACTCACAGCCCAAAAGAACATCGCGTACTGCAAGCCCCTTAAACCCTCATTCAAAGAGAACAGTATTTCATTCATTGAACATTTCGGTATTTGTCATAATTAACTCTGTGTTTAATTACCATGCTTGCATGATGATGCTCAACTTGTAACCCTTTAACAACACCCCAGTTATGGCAGACAAGAGCAATAACAGTTTTCACAGTATGGCACACATAGTGCTTTTTTATTTAAACTTCACTTAAAATTTATTCAACGAGGAAAGTCTCATTGAGGTCAAGAATCTTATATACAAGGGTGTCCTGGCCAAGATGCACAGCAGAGCAAGATAAAAAAATAAAGCAACTACTGACACAGATAAACACATATCAACCAGTCAACTCAGAGTCACAGAACCCAAAGTCAGGAGTCCACCTGAAGCATCTTCCTCTAATGCCTTTAGCTGCTCTTAAAAAAAAAAAAAAAAATCCAAATATCAAATGTTTTAAACAGTTTAACTTTGATCTTAATGACATGAAGTCGCTAGATGTACTTCAATGATGGACAAAAAAAAATTAATTAGAGTAACAGTGTTAAGTATAAAAACACCCACTTATGCTTTGATGGTGAATACATTTTCTCTCACTTCCTTAACGGCAGAAATATTGATTTAAACACTTCAAAAATACACAAAGCTTCCCAAATATTTATTTTCCAAGGATTTCTGTTTGCTGCTTAAAACATATACAATAAAATATACAATTAAAGCTCTGTGTTCCTGTGGTTGGATATAAACTTCTGTCATTTAAAAGACACACATGACTGACATGGCTAAGGTTAATGCATCCATAGATCTGCATGGGCTGAAACAGCATACAGGGGGAGAAATCTGAAGCAGATTCAGCTATAGTATTTATGTGTTTTTGACCACATAGACATCTGAAAAGCAATTACAATAAAAAAAAAAAAAAAATTGAAAAAAAAAAAAAAATAGCAATATAAAATGAAAAAGGCGATTGAGTGGTTTAAAGGGATAGTTCAGTTTTTTTGAAGTGGGGTTGTATGAGCTCCATATGGCCATGAAGTACATTAGATGCAGTAGAAAGATGGAGAACTAGCCACGAACAGGAAAGAATTCTACCAAATGCAAAGGGTATTTTCTCCACCTCCAAGAAATCCCATGAAAAATTAATACCACAGTTTAAGAGTACGCTACCTAGAAATTTTTTTGAGTGCATTAACTTTTCGGAAAATTAAAGTTTATCTGGAACTAACCGACTCACGTCACTTATTTCTTGTATTCCACGTATTCCTAGTTCCTGATAAACTTTATTTTTCTGAAAAGTTAATGCACACATAAAAAAATTTAGGTAGCGTACTCTTAAACTGTGGTATTTTTTGATGGGAGTTCTTGTAGGCAGAGAAAATACCCTTTTTATTTGGTACAATACTTCCCTGTTTGCAGCTGGTTCTACATCACAAACTTTTACAAATTGTGGCTTACTGAGGTAGAGGAGAGAACTTTCTACTGCATCTAATGTACTTCGTGGCCATATGGGGCTCATACAACCCCACTTCAAAAAAACTGAACTATCCATTTAAGTTAAGTTGTCCATAGTTATCAGAAAAAAAAATCCACACAATTTCATACTAATTTACAAGCCACTGCAGTGGGAGCAACTTGGATTTAAGTGTCCTGCCCAAGGACACATTGACATATGGAAGCTGGAGCTGGGAATCTTCAACCTTCCAATTGATAGTAGAGGATACCAGATGAAGCCACAAACAAAATATGGCGTTTTGGCCATTGCAGGTCAGTTACCCTTGACTGCCACTTTACTGTTTGGATAGAACTTTCAATCCAAGAAAATTTCTTGATTTTAAAACTCTTAACTGTCAGTGCTCAAGAACTACAACACTTAATTTGAAAGTGCTTCAGCTAATATGGGAAAATGCAAAAATATGACTTATCACTCTTGAATCTTTTTGAGAATCTGATAATTTTAAGCGCAGAGGATCTCTTTCTTTTGTAGAGACTGACGACATGTTTCCAGTATGGCTACTCATCAAATGCACACCAGCCTCTCTCAAGGACAAACTATTTCAAACTTTTACAAGTCCTTTAAGTGCAGGTTTGATGCAAGAGAATATTTAAGATTATCTACTTTATAACACGTTATCAGTCAACAAGTAAAAACAAAGTCCTAGATTTGAATGAGAAGACTTTACATGTAAAAATAAATGTATCTATAAAAATGAAAATACTGAAAGAAAAAACGTTTTGAAAAAAATGTAACACAATGACATGAAGCAAACACAAAGGTCTGAACACAAACTAAAATCCTCCTTTTTCCTCTTTTTTACCTTTTTAAGCGCAGTTAATGTGTAATTTCTCTACTCTTGGTCAATTCACTTTTCTTAGCAGTGTATTGGTTTTGTAAATGCTAAGCTCTTTGACTGTTTAATACAAAGCTGGACAGTTGTGTGCATTTATGCAGCATAAAAGTGCTTAAAATCTGATCAGCATCAAACTATGAAATTCCTACGCCTTTCTCAAAGTAAAATGAAAGAAGCAAAATATAAAGGAAAATCTGTTAAGAGAATTAAATGTCACATCTGCAGGTGTTCTGCAGCTTCAATGAAAGGGCTCACATCATTTCACATGGGATGGAGAATAAGGCCTGACTCTGCCCAGACTACTGAACAGATGCAGTTCATAAAGTAGTTCCCACAGCTCTTATTGTGACAAGCAGTAGATCTTTTTTTCTACTTCATGTGTATTAGTAATGGGGAGCAAAAAATAATCCATTTAGATTTGCTACAGAATCCTTGACCCTCATTACATGCTGGACCAAACACATCAATCACCTTAATAACATTAATTGGATATTAAGATGAATGGTGGGAAATTACCATGTTAAGGTTTTTTATTGATTTTGATATTATGGTAAAAAAATAGACTACTTACTCACACATTCTTGGGGGTTATTGTGTAATGAATGTCTAGCCAAAGAGATGCAGTATCTCTGAGGCTCTCTGCTTGTTTGCTTTAAGACACGCTAGATCTTTTAGCCCAGATACTCTTCTGTGAACACAGCTGGATTAAACCACTAGGCCACCTTGGGTAAGAAATGAGCTTTGAACCTATTTTGAACCCCCATACTTCCTACTTTTGGCTTTGTGTTTGTGTTCAGTGTCAAGCTTTAAGTTATCTGAGCACATGTTGCTAGCTATACAAGTTAGTAAAATGGTGTGTGCATTTCTTTTTACATTGCCCTGTAAACCAACACAAATTATTAGTTTTCTACTTATTGCTGTCTTAAAAGGAAAAAAAAAATCCTAACGTCAAATCTCACAACATATAAAGACACACGTGTTCCTGATAACCCCACTGTCATCAATGACACATTCAAATTCATTTGTGATCTTTAGCACAAATGGTAGCATATAATAGGACCACAATTATAGAACTGACTTCTACACATACTACCGTCATAATCTTTATATTCGTCATGATAGGTTTGCTGGACCAGTCTGTCTTGTCAAATCCTGAAAATAATTCAAACCCTTATTTTGAAATGGAATGTCTGTTTTAATCCAGATCAGATGACATCATTTCTTAGAAATTATAGCTCACTTTTGTACCAACAGAACATGACACTCACAGTGTGCAGAATGAATTTTGGAACCTAACAGGCAGTGCCTTTAATATCCTAGTTCATCTCATTTAAATAATTTCCCAGTTTGGACCCTGGACGTGTATGCCCAGTCTTCAGAGCAATTTTTACATTTTTTCCCCATATATACAGACAATACATTTTGTGTTGGCTCATATTGTAAGCATCAATGCTGATTGTTGCAACACAACATAAAGTACAAAACCCAAAACCAGTGAAGTTGGCATGCAGTGTAAATCGTAAATAAAAACAGAATACAATGATTTGCAAATCCTTTTCAACTTATATTCAATTGGATACACTGCAAAGACAAGATATTTAATGTTCAAACTGAGAAACTTTATTTTCCTTCGCAAATAATCATCAACTTAGAATTTAATGGCAGCAACACATTGCAAAAAAGTTGGCACAGGGACATTTTTACCACTGTGTTCCATCGCCTTTCCTTTTAACAACACTCAGTAAACGTTTGGGAACTGAGGAGACCAATTTTTGAAGCTTTTCGGGTGGAATTCTTCCCCATTCTTGCTTGATGTACAGCTTAAGTTGTTCAACAGTCCGGGGTCTCCGTTGTTGTATTTTACGCTTCATAATGCGCCACACATATTCAATGGGGGACAGGTCTGGACTACAGGCAGGCCAGTCTAGTACCCGCACTCTTTTACTACGAAGCCACGCTGTTGTAACACGTGCAGAATGTGGCTTGGCATTGTCTTGCTGAAATAAGCAGGGGCGTCCATGAAAAAGACGTTGCTTGGATGGCAACATATGTTGCTCCAAAACCTGTATGTACCTTTCAGCATTAATGGTGCCTTCACAGATGTGTAAGTTACCCATGCCTTGGGCACTAATACACCCCCATACCATCACAGATGCTGGCTTTTGAACTTTGCGCCTATAACAGTCCGGCTGGTTCTTTTCCTCTTTGGTCCGGAGGACACGACGATCACACTTTCCAAAAACAATTTGAAATGTGGACTCGTCAGACCACAGAACACTTTTCCACTTTGCATCAGTCCATCTTAGATGAGCTCGGGCCCAGCGAAGCCGGCGGCGTTTCTGGGTGTTGTTGATAAATGGCTTTCGCTTTGCATAGCAGAGTTTTAACTTGCACTTACAGATATAGCGACGAACTGTAGTTACTGACAGTGGTTTTCTGAAGTGTTCCTGAGCCCATGTGGTGATATCCTTTACACAGTGATGCCGGTTTTTGATGCAGTACCGCCTGAGGGATCGAAGGTCACGGACATTCAATGTTGGTTTTCGGCCTTGCCGCTTACGTGCAGTAATTTCTCCAGATTCTCTGAACCTTTTGATGATATTACGGACCGTAGATGATGAAATCCCTAAATTCCTTGCAATAGCTTGTTGAGAAGTGTTGTTCTTAAACTGTTCGACAATTTGCTCACACATTTGTTCACAAAGTGGTGACCCTCGCCCCATCCTTGTTTGTGAATGACTGACCATTTCAGGGAAACTGCTTTTATACCCAATCATGGCACCCACCTGTTCAAAATTAGTCTGTTCACCTGTGGGATGTTCCAAATAAGTGTTTGATGAGCATTCCTCAACTTTCTCAGTCTTTTCTGCCACTTGTGCCAGCTTTTTTTGAAACATGTTGCAGGCATCAAATTCAAAATGAGCTAATATTTGCAAAAAATAACACAGTTTACCAGTTTGAACGTTAAGTATCTTGTCTTTGTTGTGTATTCAATTGAATATAGGTTGAAAGGGATTTGCAAATCATTGTATTCTGTTTTTATTTACGATTTACACAACGTGCCAACTTCACTGGTTTTGGGTTTTGTAATTGAGAATCACTGGGCTAGGCAGAGAGTTATGGGTTGGATAATGCTGTAAAGATCTATGATTTCCCTTTTATCACCATGCCTGCATTAGGTTAGTCCTATCCTGACAGAAGTGATGGGTCATTAATGATGCACATTCAGCATGCTGCCCTTACTATCATAAGCTCTTATTCATTCAGAAGCAACAGACAGTAGTAGCCTGCTTGTTCTAGTTTTGGCTAATCAAAGCTTCACAGCATAGTCACACCACTCTGCTGTGTGCCACTGAGCTGCTTCATTTCAGCCAGAGAAAACTGCCAATGCTATGAGGCCTTCAGGGCTGTGATGCTTTTAGAAACTAGGCTGAGGGACTTACTCATAACTTGGCCTTTGGAGTGCTGATGAAATAAGGTGGTTAATTTAACTTGTTTCAGACCACAATGAAAGCAGCTGTATGAGCTTCTGCTGATGACAGATTGTTTTCATTTGTTTAAATGTTGTCAGGCTAAATGAGAAATTGACATGCTTATCAAGAGCAACAGTGTCATGGTGTTCTGCAAAGATGTTTGGAGGATGAAAAAAAGGCTCACACTGACTCAGAGTTTTGCCTTGGGGGCACAACAAAGCACCAGGCCCGCTTTTGTGTCTGTTTCATGCTAGCATTGAATAAACAGCTTTTGCCTCCTACCACACTTACAAAAATAGGTAGTATGCTAGCACACTAGCATTAAGACCAGTCAGTGAGAGGCATGAGAGAGTGGATTAGCTCTATGCCTATTAGCAATTCCAATCACACAACTAAATTCATCTAAAAATAGTGCACATACTTGTTCAAACACTGCTCTGTGTCCTTAAGTTGTTTTGAGCAAACAAAAATGAAAAGACATTGTGATTTAGGTGGCACCATGGATACAAAAAGGTGAAGTTAGCCTTGAGAGGTACATACAAACAAAACGGTGAATGTTAAACTGTTTGGGCCTTCTGTCAACACCTAAAGCACAAAATGAGTAATACTTTATATCTAAGGTTAACTTGTACTGAAAAAAGTCAACAGTAAATACATCACCACAGAGATGGTCATCAACACTGCTTTGAGTGAAATGAAGTCAGTTTCTGTTATTATTATATATTATTTAGTGATTGTATTTAACCTTTATTTAACCAGATAAAAACCCATTGAGATCAAGATCTCTTTCACAAGGGTGACCTGGCCAAGAGGTCAGCAGCACACATCATGGTAAAAACATATTGACAAGTGACAATATACAATAATTTAGAATACACATTTTTTGTGAGTGCGGGAAATCTTGCAGTAAAGTTCAGAAGCTTATTAAACATAAGTAACTATTCAGAAAAACAGGCACTGTTTAATGGTTCTATGCTGTTTATCCATTAGCATGGACTGAAAGGCTCCAAGTGAGATCAGCTCTGTGAGCTTCAGTTCAGTCTGTAAAGAGTTCCACGCTGTGGGGGCAGCAAAACTGAACGCTGTCTTCCCCAGTTCAGTTCTGACGCGAGGAACAGAGAGATGAAGAACGTCACAGGACCGTAAGGCATTAGTACTCTGAAGAAAAGTACATAGATATGCTGGAACTAAGCCAAGAAGAACCATATATATTAGGGTCAGTTAGTGCATATTCCTGTGTGCATTTAAGGAAGGCAAACCAGATTTAATATACAAGTCACAATGATGCGTGAGGCGGCCATCACCAGTGACAAACCTCAAGGCACTGTGATAAACAGTGTTTAAAGACTGAAGATATTTAAGAGGAGCACCCGAATACAGCACATCTCCATAATCAATCAGTGGAAGAAATGTTGCTGACACAAGCAGTTTCCTGGCCCTTAGTGAGAAACAAGATTTGTTTCAGTAGTAGAAACTGAGCTTGACCCTGAGTTTGGTGACCAAGCCTGCAATGTGTGCCTTAAAAGAAAGCTCATGATCCAGAAGGAACCAGATACTTATAGTTGGAGACCAGCTCTATTGGGTTTCCTTGTTTGGTTACCACAGTCGGGATATTCACTGGTAACTCACTTGAGTTTGAAAAAACCATGAGCTTAGTCTTTTCAGAGTTTAAAACCAATTTCAAACTTCTCAGACAAGACTGAACAACATTAAAAGCGGCTTGTAAAAACTCAAAAGCCTGAGTGAGAGAGGATGAACAGCAATAAATAATGGTATCATCTGCATAAAAGTGATATAATGCATTTGACACATTAGTACACAAACTGTTGATATATATTGAAAGTAAAATGGGTCCCAGGACTGAGCCTTGGGGCACCCCTTTGGTAGTATCCAGACCAGCAGAGGTGGATCCAGCCACCTGCACACACTGTGTTCTGTTTGTTAAATAATCACTAACCCAGTAGGTGGCAGATTTTGTAATACCAATGTTATGCAAGTCAAGAGTCTGTGGTCTACTGTGTCAAAGGCTTTAGACGGGTCAATAAAAAGAGGAACACAATATTTCTTACTGTCCAGAGCCTCAATAAAATCATTAAAAACTTTAAGACCAGCCGTAACAGTGCTGTGCTGTTTTCTAAAACCAGATTGAAACAATAAAAAAACATTATTTGACTCTAAAAAATTCTTTAATTGATCACTGACAATCCTTTCAAACATTTTTGCTAAAACACATAGTTTAGAAATTGGTCTGTAGTTATTTACATTAGTGGGTTCACCTCCTTTTAACAGGGGGAGAACGAAAGCAGACTTCCAAACTTTTGGGATTTTATTACTGATAAAACTCAGGTTAAAAATATGTGCCAGAGGCTCAGCAATAAAATCAGCAGCCAAATTTTAGTTTATTTGAAAAGTGACGTAAACGTTTGTCTATTAGCAAGATTACGCAAAAACTACTGGATGGATTTACATAGAAATTTTACCAGAGGTGTGGTTTGGTTTAAGGAAGAAGCCAATACATTTTGGTGGTGATCTGCATATTTGTCTGGATGCAAAAAATTCCCCAGATTTTCTGAAAATCCCATAACAAACTAGAAAAGCACTCAGAGAGCACGGACCTCCGCCAAGCAGCTTTAGTCCACCCCTGGTCCTATCTCGTAATGTTAAAGAATCCTTAAAAAAATTTCTCGATCCGGATGGTGATCCGGATCAGTCCCAAAATCGAATCATTTGTTCCTTATCCCATTCCACACATTTTCTGGAAGTTTCATCCAAATCCGTCCATAACTTTTCAAGTTATTTTGAACACAGACAAACAAACAAACCAACACCGGCAAAAACATAACTTCCTTGGCTGAGGTAAAAATAAAAAATATCTCTGACATAACTTGATGGATTCAGCTTGACGTCATTTATAAATCATTGAAGTTTATAATGGCAAATCCCATTCATTTCTCCTCGGCTGCTGTGAGGGTTTTGCCCCCTTTGCGTCATTATAGGAATTGTAGTTTATTTGAAAAGTGACGTAAACGTTTTCAAGCCTTTGTCACTACATTTCCCAGCTTCCCTTGCAATGCCAGCAGAAGAGTTCTCCACATGGACAGACATGAGCAGAGACTCGGCTGTCCAATCGGAGCACATGGTGATCCAGAATTGTATCTTTTACGGGGGTTGTGGAAAAGCCACTGCCATAACTGAGCTGCTTGGTGGAGGTCTGCACTCTTTGAGTGCTTTTTTAGTATTTTTTCCAAAATATGTGCTTAAGGCAGGACGCATGAACAATGCAGAGAACCAAAACAAAGAAAGTGTTCTAGCTGAAAATTAATGCTTTATGAATGAAAACAATCAAACCAACTCTGATTTTCTTTTAGTTTGCTTCACCAAAAATTCACCATGATCCAATCCTTTGTTTTATATTAGATTTTTTTTTTTTTTCAAACAGATCTTTTTAAGCGGCCTACAATTTTTTTTGTTTTTTGTTTTTTTTTTATTTTTATCTTGCCCTTCACGCAATGAAGTAGCCTACTTCTACAGACAAGACAACAAGTCTTTAAAATTAGGACTTCCAACTGTTTAGAGCCCAAGCAACTGCCAAAAACATCTCATTCCCAGACAGACTAAGAAGACATCTTGATCAGGATTCTCTGCTTATAGAAAATAGATTTGAACACTCCCTAACAATTACTGAAACTAACTAGAAAGCACTCGGAGAGTGCAGACCTCCGCCAAGTGCCACAGTTCCCCCTATTTGTCATTTGCACCATAAATAATAGTCCCACATTTATTTTGACTACAGTTTTAGATTCCTTGACCATGAAAACATACCATTGGCAACTGAATTCATATTGATATCAACATTAGTTCAGCAGTTATTCACGAAAATCACTTTTTCCGTAGTCGCGGTTTTCTTCTGGATGTAGTTTCACAGCTTTTGAAGATACCTCAAATCTGTTGGCATATTCCAGATTCCACAGGTTCTTGGCTATGTAATGGTGTTTGTTGTGTGTTTATAGCTTCATTTGTTTTCTTCCTACGATGAAAATTCCAAAGGTCCCTTATTTTGTCATATTCTGGATCATAGTATCCGGAATTATTCCTTTATCCAGATCAGTCTTTGATTTACTGTAGAGCATGTTAGAAACTTGTCCTGTATTTTTTTCCCAAGTGCCCTGACCATTACTTGTGGAGTTATATGCAGAAATGTCGAAAATGTCCCCATCTCCCAATGTTAAAGAATCCTTTAAACAATTCCTGGATCCAGACGGAGATCCAGATCGCTCAAAATCTAATCACTTGTTCCTTATCCCAATCCAGACATCTCCTGAAAATTTCATCAATATCCGTCCATAACTTTTTGAGTAATGTTGCTAACTAACTAACAGACAGACAGACAAACAAACCCTCCCAAAAACATGACCTCCTTGGCGGAGGTAAATATATGAACACAAGTTAAGGCCAGGGGTGTGCACGGGGGGCCCCGCCGTGGCCCAACTGTTGAAAAAGCTCGGGCTAAAGTGCACTCTTGGGAGGAAAAACACGCTCTAATGTGCCCTCTTGGAAGGCAAAATGCATGTTAAAGTTTCCCTTTTGGGAGGCAAAACGCACTCTATAGTGCCCTCTTAAAAGGTAAAACATGTGCAACAGTACCCTTGAGAGCCAAAATGTGCTCTAAAGTGCCATCTTAAGAGGCAAAACATGCCCTAAAGTGTCCTCTTGGGAGCCAAAACGCGTGCTACAGTACCCTTGAGAACCAAAACGTGCTCTGAAGTGTCCTAGGAGGAAAAACGCATGCTAAAGTGCCCTCCTGGTTGGCAAAACACACTAAACTCTTAAGTGGAAAAAACACTAAACTTCAGAAGACCGTTAGGACCAAGAAATACTATGGAACATTACTGTTTCAATGACTTATGTTGGGCCCTTTTTGAGCTTTATTGAGCCAGGACTATCTCACAGAACCAGTTTTGATTTCCTGGTGCTAATATGGTGTTAAAATGCCAGGCATGAAAATCCCTCACCTTTCAGTGAAATTTGCTGGTTTGAAATCAAAATAGGTGACCTACGGTGTAGATCCGATGGAAAGTTTTTTTGGGGGGGACATGGACATGGAGGTATACCAGAGATTATCAGTGAACTGCAAATATGTGCATGCTCCTGAAGGGAGCCTTGAATTGGACAAAAACATTCACTCTACAAGCACAAGAACATGGAAATATAAGTACGAAGTGTTTTCTCTAGGCAAGTGGGGGGATGCTGCTGCCTGATTGGTTTGAGAAGCATTTAGAAGCTTAAGACACCTCGCCGATCCAAGTGGAAAATAGCTAATGATAGTTTAATATTAGCTAAAGGTAATATATCACCAGAAGAATTAAAGCTTGCTGAAAGAGGCATTATGTCATTGATGAATAACGTTAGCTAACACAGCAGGAGATATAACGTAGATATCTGAACAAGCCTCTGGTGGAAAATTAATTAACGCATTTCATGAGAGAAGTTATCAGTATCTTATAGAGCATAATGGGACCATGTCTAGATAGATACTTTATTATAAATTCATATTGTCCTGTAATTCTGCTTGAATTTTCTGTCAAAATGCATCAGATTGATGCTTTTAACTATGAAATATTCAAAATTTTCTTCCGGGGGACCCCCCTAGAGGGGTCGTATCCTTCTCACCTTTTTTACCCTTGACCCATTTTCATGCCTGAACACACTGGAATACAGGAAATGCCATCTTCTTAATCAAAAACTTTCTGGGGTAAGGTCCCCAGACCACTTAATAGTTGTTTATTTTATTATGTGTGTTCTTCATAGTCCAACACTGAATCTACTCAGTTCTTGTGGATGTTGATCTTAACTACAAACTAACTTGAGTAGTCTGTCTAGTCTGTTTTAGGACTATATAATGTGCCATTTGTATAACATATAAACATGTCTAAAGTGCCCTTGAAAACACGTGAAACCTAGTGCCCTCTTCAGTGGTGAGAATGCGCTGTATGTCCCCTTTTTTTCCTTTTCGACCCCGCCCTTGACAAAGTCTGTGCACGCCACTTGTTACTTGAAGAATATATTAACCTGTATTTTGAAGAATGTGATAGTTTTTTTTTTTTTTTTTTTGGCATTTTCTGCACCACTTTCTCATCTAGAGTTTCTTAATACCTATTTCATAATTTGAACATATTTTTTTCAACAGGTATGTTTTCACACTGTGACAAATACACTCAACTGAAAGCATTTGGACATTTGTTAATTTGTAAGGTTTTTTGGATTCACTTTAGTAATTAACAGTAAAGATAACAAATAAACAAATGTTAGCATCCTGAGTACATTGTTACCTTGTACCTTGTTACATAGAGTCGTGAAGGTACACACATACACACACACACACACACATACATTCACATACACAGTTGCTTGCTGCACACTCAATGAAAGAAGAGACATAGAGCAGCAGGCTGGAATCACTACAGCACCAGACATGGACTTAAAAGCACGACAATAAAAAAATATTTAAACTGGTTAAAACTTTGGCCAAAAATTCAATGATGTCTGTATCTTACTGACATGACTGCCTTACGTCAAGAAAAGAAGAGGCTCACTCGTGATTATGTTTTTAGATAAGATGATCATTGTTTGGAGAGGAGAAAAATGCTGTTTATCAATTTGATAAAAGTAAGTAAAATCAAAATAACATTGGCTGCACTGATAACCATACAGAATAACCCCTGCCTCTGTTGAAGTCAGTGGGCTCTAATTTCGTAGACACGCCAACGCCTCACTTTGAGCTCAGTGGAGGGCATTTTGCAATTTTCCTGCTCGGCGCAGTCCGGCGCAGCAAGGTGCACCCAAGCCTCCGTCCCTCCCACCGGCTCAAGTAGCAACGAGGGAGGAGAGAAGGCGTGAGTGGATTTAACACAGCTGAATCTTCACCCATCAAATAAATGCCTCTCCTTGCCTTTGAATGAGCTGCGGGTGAGGGGCAGTGACAGTTTCACCTCATCATGGACAACGACTTTAGCAGCTTCAGGCGGCCAAACTTCTCCAAGGAGGTAACTTGTGTGCTAGTCCTAGAGGTCCAAGCTCATGGTACCAGAGTATATATGGTGATGCGAACAGACCTCCACAGGCTGATGATGCAAAAACAGCCTGGGAGGAAGTTACTAATATTGTCAATCAAGTTTTCCCACATATTCAGAGAACCGCTGCCCAATGTAAAACATGGTTCAATGATGTAAGGAGAAGGGGCAAACAAATCAGATCAGAAGGCACACTGTGGCCATGGGGGGCGGCCCCTCCACCAGCCTCACTTTGAGCTTAGCGGAGGAGATCGCGTCCTCCACACTCTCCGTGATAAGTATTGAGGGCTTTGGTGGGACAGAAGTTGGGATTATGGGTAAGGCAAGAACAATTTTCTACTAATGAAGACACTCACATTTAGTAACACATATTTAAACCCCACATAATGAAGATGAGTGGTGTGGACAGATCACAACATGAGTAAATTGTGTAATGGCAATGAAATCAGAAGCACCTGTTCTTTAAATGATGCATTTTCTTTGTTGCACATGAAATTAACTTGTTTTACCCTATTGAATCATGATCGTTTTGGCATGTAACTCCTGATTAAACAAAACCAAAGATGTGAATACATTTGATTAACTGTATATTGGCCGAACCGACAGCGGTCTGACTGATCCCCACCACCAAGGACACGGTGTGCTTGAAAGATCCGTTGGCGAAGAAGGTCAGAGACGCTGTCACTTTTACAGCAACTGGGAGAGCGCAAGGGCCACCGGGCTGCGCATCGGAGGCCCCGATGCGCATCACCGTGTGGTCCACCTCGCGGGACAGATGTAATCTGTTCCTGTGTCGTGAATAGGAGTACAAAATTAAGTGACAATTACATTTAAACACAGCAGCAGGCTAATCCATTCATCACGCTTGTGATCCACCTGCATTCCTGGTCTGTCATCGCCAAATAGTAGAACCTTTGGTGAAATACTCTCTTCCGGTATCTCCTCCTCATCCTCCTTGCTATAATGTATTCCATCTTTTTAGATCACGTTAAGAATAAAGATTAAAACAGAGAAATATGGGCAATCACAGGTAAATCTAAGACACCGAGTGACTTACATTTATTCAGCGAGCGTCTCTCTCTTTTTTCTTTTCTTTTGAATTTCATGAGATGAGAAAAGCTGGATACTCCATATCGGATGATGTGGCTGTTTGTGGTTGGCTGAGAGATGTGAACTCTTTAGTTTGCGTCAACTTCCAGCTGCCGTCAGGTTGAGTTTCCATTATGACAAACGTCTCTGATCTGACATCAGATGTGAAGGGACAATTAAAATAGATACACATGTATGTGCTGGTTCAGACGGTTAAATAGTGGTTGCTGTGATTGTTTATTGCATTGAAATGTGCCTGACACTCTGGATACCTGCCCGTGAGGTTTTGGTGACGCGTGCGCACTGCACGCCTGTCAGCCAAATTACCACTTCACCGGGCGTGCTTCGCCTGCGCGGAGAATAGACCAGGTTGGAAGTGGCGAGCTTTCAGCGCACATTCCGCGCAGTGTTTTGGCACAACGTTGTCACTGCGCCCAGCTGAAATTGGCTGTGAACAGTGATGCCCCGGATGACATAACCACTGCGTGGGGTGAACCCATTGTCACTGCGCCAAGCTGAATCTGTCGACACCTCCCCCTGGTGCGCTGCCACACCCATCTCAGCGCAGCCAGTCTACGAAATGTGTCAAACTGGCTGCGCACGGTGGTGCGCTGGATGAAATTAACACTGCGCGGGAGCGACACCCTGCGCTGCACTAGGATATTAGAGCCCAGTGTGTCTGTTTCATTTTGCCCATTAGGATTGCTGTCTGTCTTTTTATATTTGCTTAGCTGCAATTACAAATGTGATCCCTGTTGAGCATACCAATATTTGAATATCATGAGGAGAAAAACAAAAGCCAATCCATAAAATTGTGGATCAGCTTATTTCTAAGGAGTAAAACTTGAATTTAAATTTAGTTTATGATGTGTCTCCCACCCTGCTGGGGCAAAAAATGGCGCACAGAACTAAAGCAGATTGAATGGGACAATGGGACAAATCTCTATGTGTTGACAGACTGCTAGAGCACAGTTCTTTATGGACTTAGATTGCCTCATCACATACACCCAAGTTTCTGTATAGTTCTCTCCAGTCAGGTACAGAGCTGTTGCCATTGCTGGGATAAATGTATTTACCACTGACATTTACCTAAAACAACCCCACTTTGGAAATATGTAATTATCCCTTTAAAGATCTAAGTCGTGATTTAGGACAAAGCTGGTCAAGTAGTTTCCTTAGAACATAAAAAATAAAGAAAAAATACTAATCAACTGCATAAAATATACAATTAAAAAACAAAAAAAAAATGTCTGTACTTTTACAGTTTTATGTGCAGGTGCTTCTTTGGGTTGATTTCTCATGTAAAAAATATTGCTTTTTTAGTCTAGTTATCTTGATACTTCCCCAAAACGGGTCAAATGGAAACCCGCCAAAAAGCATTGAGTATGAAAAGCCCTCTGTTCATTTCAAAATACAAGATTAAATATCTGATGTCAAACAGATAGAAAAAGAAAATACTAGCTGTAAGGTAGTGCTGCAAAATATAAAACAGATAGCATTAATAGATGTGTGTGTGCACCCAGCCCCCACACACAAGTCTGCTCCTCAGTCAAGCTGCAGTCTCAGCACAGCTCTCTGACAGCCTTTGGTTGTCAAGACCATGATGAGGTCAGAGGTTTGGGGCGGGGTTTGATGCTGATTGACAAAGACGGTCCTGACATAATCTCTACCAGTCAACCAGCCTTCCACTAGGCCCTCTGTGTTTGAGCATGTGGATCTGAGAGTGTTCCCGTGTATGTGTGTGCAGTTGTGATAAAGTCAGACAATGCAGTGTGAAGGAATGTCTTATGCGACTGTGTTTATGTGTGTGCCTGTGCATGTTTGTACTTGTTTGTATGTGTGATTGTGTATGAGAGACAGAGAGAGACAGGAAAATTGAGAGAGTCCTGCATGTCCAGGGCAAAGCTTAGGGAAAGGAGTGAAACTGAGAAAAAAGGGGGATTTATTTATTTTTTCACATTTATATTTTCTATGTGTTTCTGTGCAAGACATTCTACGTGTATAATTATTGGAATAAAACAAAACTTAAATGAAGTAAACTGAGACATATATTATTAGAGGTTGTGTCTATCTTTTGTGATATCTGAACCTCTCTCAGTATTTACCTCGTTTGTCTCCATGCATCCTTACTCACTGATCTGTGCAAATTCTTGTGATTATTCTCATGTGTAAGGATTTGTTGTGACAGGTTAAGGCTGAGTTTTAAATACATAAGATGGAATTTGTAGTACTCTTCGATTAAAAGAATCTTCTGTTGCTTTTTTTCCACAAATAAAGGTATTATAACTATCTTAGAAACTACCACTTGAGTCAGTCACTTGAAGTCTTTTTTGACATTACCACTTCAGGCTACAAGAGGAATCACTCTCAGTGTGGTGAAGCCAAAGACAAAAGGAAAAAGGCTGGGTGACTGAGAGAAAGCAGGCTTATGGGAAAGGCCTTAATTCAAAAAAGTAACAACCATCTCCAGTGTGGCCTATTTGTTTACAGAATTACAAGATGGAAATGTTTTAATTTGATTTAAAACTGTTTTATCTTAGGAATACACTGAGAAACATACCTATAGAGTCCATACCAACAAAATTTGCACAGAAAATAAAGGATGTAAGATAAATGTAAGATACAAACCAACAAGTTGAGCTCATATAAAGTCCATCTTCTGCACATAAGTAACAACAAATAGGAAATTAAAATAACTTAGGGATCAAATAAAATTTTGTCAGCTTAACATCAGAATGGAATTGAATGCCTCTCTGGTAGGCTGCACTCTGTTACTGTACCTCAAACACAGTTTTGATTATATAGGCTGCTGTGTGTCTCAGAGGAAGTCCCAGCATGCACCCAGACATATGTGTTTCGGTATAAATGCTGACAAGGGAATGTATTATTCACTGAATGGAGATCAGTTTGACCTCTTGGTTGACCTTTCTTCTTAGATCTAACATCCTTTGGGGCACACACACTTACCCACACATCTACTTCTATATGCTTGACACAAGAGATCAAATGTACAACTTTGATGATACACAGTGTTTGTGGTCCTGGGTAAATGTGTGTGTGTGTGTGTGTGTGTGTGTGTGTGTGTGTGTGGCTGTGGGTGTGTGTGTGTCTTAACAAGTTTTTGTGTTTCCAGGTTGGTTAATGAAAGAATGCAATACACTGTGTGATCTCTGCAGATCAATGTTACTATCCATACAAGCTTGAGGGGACAAAAAAGCCTCTACTTCCCTTAGCTCCCTATTTTTTTTTTCTGTTTCTTATTATTTTATAGCAACTTTCCTCTTATCATTTACCAGAACTCTGTAAGATCCTCCCCTGAATGTCTTAATGTTCTTCATTGTGTTTCAGTGCTTCAAATAAGGCCAAACAACATCCAAAAAAGGATTATATTGCAATTTTCTTCCTGTGTAATTTATTTCAGATTTTTTTCCCCCAAAAAAACCCTTAGGACAAAAGTGTCTTTACAGTTCCATATGCATTGATTGCATTTCAATTGAACAGTTACATTTTTCTTATTTTGGCTTTTATTTACTTTATATTCTAATTCCTGCTCTTCATACATGAAGCACGTTGGTGGCATAGGGTTAAAGCCTGAAGGTTTGATCATATGTCCAGTTATTGATTACTTTATAACTGTGTGTTACCCCCGACAGTCAAATCTTTAATTTTTCAGCCAAAGAGACAACGCCGTCTTTTTAAAAGTTTTATGCAGCATGAATCAGTACTTTGGAAATCTTCAACATGATATATTGTCCTATCAGAATAATGGATCCAGCGGAGCCATTTGTCATAAAATATATGGGTTAAAGAATTTTTAATTGTGGAAACATTATTTTTGTCCACTGTTTTACATATCGAATGAATATTTGAGTTTAGAATGGGACAGAATAATGTATATGTCTTTAAATGAACTTTAATTAACTAGGAAGCAGGAATCTCTATGGAGTAGTGAGAGTGCCAAATTACAAAAATAAATGTATAAAAAAAGCAAATAAAAGTGGAACTATAAAGATGAATATATAAAATAAAAAACTGATAATGTTGCTACATGAAGCAATATTAATAAAAAAAATGAATCCATAAAAGAAAAGGATAATAAAAGTTGAAATATAAAGACAAGTTAATAAGATAATTTAAAAAAAATAAGAAGAAATGTGCTTATAAATAAAATAAATGAATAAATAATGTGGCTATATAAAGTAATATTAATCAAAAAATAAATCCAGAAAAAAATAAAAGCAGAAATAAAAAGACAAATAAATAAAAAAATTAAAAATGTGCTTTTATAAAGCACATTAATTTTACGTTATGATCAGTACATTGCCATTGCTTTTGAGATGCACTTTATTGTTGCTTTTACTGTGCACATTAAACGTGTCATTTTCATTGCTTTAACTGCTTACTTTTTTCTCTTTTTTTTTCTTTTTTCTTCTTTCTTTATTTCTTTTTTTCTTTTACCACTTACAATGTCACTTTTAAAAGCAGAAAGCAGAAAAATGTACGCAGTAGGGATGGCGTTGTGTGCAGGATCAGAATCAGAATCAGGAGGAGGAATCCTTCGGTGGCCGCCGAGATAGGTCACAACAGTTGCAAACGCCACAAAACGTCTGCATAAAGCCTCAACATGTCTACATCAAGCCACAATGGAAGTGAAATGCCAACTTTTTCGTGTCTTGCCTCAGTCCCGAGTCCACGACAAGCTGATAACCTCCATTCTTTCGACTGTGTGTCCAATAACAAAGAAGAGACGGGCAGAGCTCGGAGTCAATGAGAAGTGTTAGCCTGCCTCTGTATACAGTCATAAGATAAAGTTTTTAGCAGCTCTAACGTTATGTTAGAGTTCGTCTGTGTAGATTCTCATTCATCCAGGTCATGGTCATTCTGAAGATTCAAAAACAAGGCAACTGGACTGTGTAGAGTTTGTTGGGAAGACGTTTCACTTCTCATCCAAGAAGCTTCTTCAGTTCCAAATGGCTGGTGCTGGAAGCAGATATTTATCTTGCTAGAGGAAAAAACAACAACAAAGGAAAGGAGGAGTTGGAGAACGACTCATAGAAACTTATCCCAGGGTGATGTAACCCCTGAGAGTCGTTACCCTGAATGGGTCATTAACTCCCCCTGTCATGTGAGGTGTTATGGTCACATGTGCCCAGGTGTGAGTGTTTGGAGAGCTTTCTGGGGAGAGAGCTTAGCACTGCATTATATGTAGGTGAGAGGTTGTGTCTGAGTCCACCACCTCTGTTAAGAGAAGGCTTCTCCAGTCTGGTGAAGATGGCTTCTTTAACTCCTCTTTCAAACCATCTATCTTCTCTCGCCAACACCTGTACGTTGCTGTCCTCAAAAGAGTGTCCCGTGTCCTTTAAGTGAAGGTGGACTGCTGAGTCCTGACCTGAGGACGTGGCTCTCCTGTGTTGAGCCATACGCTTGTGAAGCGGTTATTTAGTTTCCCCAATGTACAGGTCTGAGCATTCCTCACTGCACTGGACTGCATACACCACATTGCTCTGTTTATGTCTTGGTGTTTTGTCCTTGGGATGGACCAACTTCTGCCTTAGTGTGTTTCCAGGCTTGAAGTGAACAGGAATGTGGTGTTTGCCAAAGATTCTCTTGAGTTTTTCAGATAAACCTGCAACATACGGAATCACAATGTTCTTGCGTCTCTCTTCCCTTTCATGCTCCTTCTCCTTTCTTTTCTTGTTCTTCAAAAAGGCCCACTTTGGGTATCCACAGGTTTTCAGGGCTTCTCTAATGTGTTTCTATTCCTTTTCCTTTCCTTTCCTTCCTTGTAGGAACACTCTCAGCCCGGTGGTTGAGGGTTCTGATGACACCCATCTGCCCTCAGGCAGATGGGGGTCTCAACGTTGAAGTGTACCGGAAACCCACACACACGGATCAATATTTACTCTCACAGCAGTGTGACAAGGCTGGTGGCTGGCATGAGGAGGAGGTGCCAGGCTGTGTGGCTGTTTATGGTTTTTCCACACGCTACTGAGGCTCCTGTTTGTTATATTAATAGATTGTTAAACTGCCCATATGTCTTCTCTCTTCAGCCCACATATTCAGCTGTGCTGCTCATCCTACAAATGCGTGTTCCTTACAAATGTAGCACTATTTCAAAAGGAAATAAATAGACTTTCTAATAACAAAAAATAAAGACAAAAAATATTATGATAATGATAACGGCAACTTGTGCCTGTGTACAAAAATCACACAAAGATGTTTTCCTCAGTCTCTTATACCAGCTACTGTCTGTTGCATGTGCAACTAATCCAGCAATTTGTTCAGCTCCTGGGTTTCATAAAGCTATTGTCTGAAAACACACAAGTTCCTGTTTTGGTTGTGCTCATGAATTAAAAATAATATCCCCAGAATTAAATATAACAACTTTTACTGTGAAAATAGATCTGAAAGTTTAGCGTCAAGTTTGGGGACATGTCATGTGTTTAACAGTTTCTCTGGATTATTTTGGACTTAAACAACAGAGTTGAAAGACACAAAACAACGCTCTGTAGAGCAAACACACTACAAAGTTGGTTACAGGCATCAAACTTACAGAGGAGGGAACACACTGTAAACACACACACTGTACATGAGTTGCTTGTATTAGCCAGTCATCGTGGCAGTCCCGGTTGTGAAGCAAATAGTCACATGGTAGGCACGTGTGCCTATTTTTAGCCCAATGTGATAATTATATTTTTATAAAAGGATGGTCATAAAATATATATAACATATAACTATAGACTTAGACATGAGCTTATACAGCAGTTTTCTAATCCATCTGACCACTGAAAGTGCTTTCACATCGCAGGTCACACTTGTGCATTCACAGCCATTCACTCTCATATCACTCACTGATGGGAGTAGTATCTATGTAAGTTACCCATGAATCAGTGAATCAGCTAACAGTGAGACAGTGAATGTACTTAGGGACAACTGCTAGGTCATGCTTGATCAGCTGCAAGGAGCCTATAAGAGCTGCAATGATTCCAGGGCAGATTTTTTGTCCCAACAAACAAGGCAACAAGTGGGTGGTAGGTTGTGCTTTAAAAGAAATCAAATGTTGAAAAGTCAGAGAATTGTATTTTATGATAACCACATTTATAATATTGTTCAGAATAACCATGATAATCATTTTTGGCCGAATGTAGCTCTAATTTGTGGCCTCATTTAAAATATTAGGAGGGTAAGAAGAAAACTTTAAGGTTCAACAATTCAATGATGCATGGAAGGGGCTTTAGGTTTAGATAACAGTTGCTGAAAGAGAGAGAGAAATAGGATATAAGCATTGCATGGTGTTTTATCTATTTTTCATTTTTATTGTTATCATAGCCCTGTTAATTTTTGTTTATACTTCTAGTTTGAAATAACAGTGAATTAAAGATGTATTTTTTACACACCCTTAGTTACAGAGCCAAGTGACTGCAAAACACTGCAAGTCAACCATGCTTTTCTGAGACATTCTAGAATGGTAGAGAAAGGTTAAGGGCCTGCTGTGTATTGCCAAACTTTTCTCTGAAGAAAGATTTTTTTGTGTCTCAGAACAAAAAAAAAAGAAATGTTCCTGACTGATGAGTCCAGAAGTTGATTTTTTTAGCAACTTAGAAAGAAGGCACAGATGGTTTTATCTTGTAACTAAGGCTGAATTTTCTTTTATACAGGGATGCATAAAAGGATCATAACAGACTTGATAAATGTGAAAAAATGAAATATACTAGGGTGAAAATGACTACTCAGTCTTTTGGGCATCTTTAACAACACAATGAAAGTAATCATCCAATGTAGGGCATTGTTGAGGCTGGCTGATTTAAATATGTTATAGAAACCCTAAAAATGTTGAGGAAAGAAGTGGCCAAATGCTGTTTTTTCATGATGCATAATTTTCCCATGATGCTTTACTGAATTTGATATAATCAAACAACTACACATAGTACCTATGATGAACTTTACAGAGATGAACTTGCTGCTGTGTATCTTTATTTTTAAAAGTAGAAGACAGATCTTGAATGCTTTGGGTAACCATTTTGATACAGATTTCTGAATAAACACACTATGTCTATAGATACTTTAACATGCTTCAGAACAATCTCAGTTGATATTGCATAAATGTCAGTAAGTGCAGCAAAGTTTCTTTTCATCCTCATCATTAGTGTGGCAAAAAAGGACAGTACACCAATAGCTTTTATCACTAGTGAAAATAGCTCTGCAGAGTGCTGCTAAGAATTATCTCACTTGCAGGTTGTTGGGGCAAACAGTCTTAGTCAAGGTGATATTATCTCTGAAACTTGGACATGTAGGATGTAAGACAGTTTTTTTTTTGTTTTTTTTTTTTTGTTTTTTTTACCTCATTGTTTGTTTAAAGGCATCGAATCATGTATCAGGCTCCATGGCTGCCTTTGTTTGCATGTGTTTGCCATAACGGAAATAGACAGCAGACCACCCAGGTCATTTTTTAAGATATTTTAATTTATTCATTCATCATGAATCTGTTGTTTCAAATGATGTCTAACCACAGAACAACCAGATCAGAATCTTTGTAGAGATTTCAACTGCCACAGTTTTTTTTTTTTTTTTTAATCATAACGCTGCACCTGTAATTTTGCAGTAAACTGTCATAAGCCTGAACCAAAGATTTTGAGCTTGACTTCCCTTATTTATATGATTTTGCCACAATGGTAATGATCAGAGTTTTTCTTGGCTTTACATAATTTACAGTTTTTATTGTGATGAGTTTACTCAAGATTTATCTCATTTAAACCACATGCTTTGAATTTTACTGTTTTAGCTTTTTTCCTCCTTTATGGTCCGTCCAGTGTCAGAGCGAAGCAGCTCTTTTAAGTTTATTAATTGAGATTTTAAATAAATTCAAATTGATGAATTTGGTAGCTGCTTTTTATTTCTTAAATTTGAACAGTTTGTTCAAATTTAAGAATCACATTAGGAAATGTGCTGATGTGCTTTTTAAAAAGTATTCAAAGACATTCAATGACCCACTGTTGATGTGATGACATTCGCACTTTTCAGGAGTTCCAGTTTAGTCAGTTTAGTTAAGTAAGCCAGTCTGTACATGAGATTTTCTTATCAAACTGATATTTATAATGCTTTGCTTTATAATGTGTACTTGCTCAAGACAGGAGTAATGCTAAGGGTATTTGCCCCCATCTGTATAGAAACTTGCTTTTAATTTAGATGAATTGAGTTTTTGAGAAATATCAGTACATTTTTGAAAAAGATATAAGTTTAGACAGCATAGCTGTCGACGCATTAAATGAGCCACCATTAAGAATGCCAAAGCTGAGAATGCCTCAACAGGTGGCAAAAAAGCTTAAGCATGATTAATGTTTTCCAAAATTCACAAAAGTGCCACACAGTGCAGTGTGATTATGTACAAAGGTGAATTGAAGCCCCATACTTTAAGCTTTTGTAGCTCTCTGCATAAACGCAATCGTGCTATATGCTTCATCAAGCTGTGTTTTTGAATATAATTATTTTACTGTAAAAAGGTTAAAAAAAAAATTCAAATCTTGTTCTGTCACAAGAAGAATAACATAAGACAAATCAGAGGCAATCTGTTACTCTCTCTATTATATTTTCATAACTCTATCCAAGCAATTCATCAAAATGATGAACATTTTTTAGTTATGTGTACTGTATCAATGCACGAGGGTTGGAAGGGGGTACGAAGAAAGCTAAAGTTAACTGCCAAAGTGCACAACTAGCACAGCAGTCACAATACTGTGAGTTAAGCCGTGGCTGTGAGGATCCATTAGTGCAGACGTCATGAGGTCTGGATAAGAGTCACCCACAGACACATAGCGGTCAAAGGTAGTCATCATCAAACATGACAAAACAAACAACAGAGACAGGACTCTGCTACAAGTCAAAGCTCCAGAGAGAACTGTGAAGAACTGAGAAAGATGAAAACATCCCTGCGAGGGTTAGAGATCACTCCTCTGTATGTAGCGAGGTATTTATAGTGCCAGTGTCAAGGGTTTGATTCCCATGAACAACTCATCTGCCAAGGGAAAGGGAACCTTTGATAAGCTTCCAGTAAACAGCAAAAACAGAAAAAAAGAGTTGGCTAAAACATTTTCATTAAAGCCTTGACAAGGTATTGATGTAAATACATAAGGAAAACACAGTGCTGTCTCTGAGCTAGAAAGGAGAGGAGATAAAACAGTCTGCTCTCTTACATGATAGGAGAAAGTAAAGAAACACTTTTTTAGTCACTCAGAGGAATTTCTATTAAGAGACATGGTGAGAAAAATGATGAGAGATAAAAAATAAAAACCTTGCAAGAAAAAAAAAAAAAAAAGACACCGGAGGAAATGCCTGTTCACGGGTCATTCTAGAGTGAGCTTTTACTTTCCTGTCTTTGCTTGATCTCTCTGTGCATTAGACAGCATGGCCTCTGAACAAAACACAATATACAAGACCCTATTGTATGTCCGGCAGAAAGAGTTATAGCACAAATTTCCACCTGTGCCACTTATACACCATGTGCTCCCTTTTCCTCCCAGGGGTGTGTTTGTCTTAGAATGAGGAGTGGTCAAGTACAAAGCTGGTGTGTTCTTACCTTAAGGACACAGAAACTGATGGCACCTTAAACATCCTTCTACCTGGTTTAAAGTCTAAAGCCTGCAACACACAGTGTTTCTGCTATGTTGAGGATGCATGAGAGACATGGACACACGTCCACAAGATCAAAACACACATTTTAATGACCTTGTTTTACTCACATGGGATGCACCACAGCACTTGTCTACAGTTAAACATCAGAGCATTTGTTCAAAATCCAGTTTGTCCAGACAGTGTAGATTTGTTGCAGTGCTGCTCAGTGAGCTTTATTCTCGTACAATTTGGCATGTGTTTTTCTCCAAGGAACAAGAAAAAACAGTATTGAAGAATTTTTCTAAAAACAATTATGTAATATTTGTCTACATACTTATGAATCTTACCAATTATTATGCTCACAGATAATAACACAGGCTGTGCTGAGGATTTTACAAACTAAATAGAGAATAGAGCCAAGGATTCCTGGAAAGTGAGAAAATGAATTGCCTAAAGGCCACAGTTATTTCATGTTTAGTAAACAGGTTTATCAAAAATAAATAACCTGCCTGGTCCTGTTGGTTTTCACTGGAGATATAATGATAAAAGAGGTTTCGTTATTGGGTTTATACAGAAATTTCTGACTCATCCTTTGGATTGTTTCTAAGGCTCTGGGATACTTTGATGAAAAAAAAAGCACTTGAATCTGAGCATTAACATATATCATCCGGTGTTCTGTGCGTGCTCTTTGAGTACAGTGGCAAAATAAAAGGAGTAGAATGCTCACTGATTTCAAGAGAATGAGAGCTGAGACTCTGATTGGGTTGATCTCTGTAATGTCCATGCTGTTATCAAGGTACATATTTCACTCTCTTTGCACCCTGCACCTGCCTTTGCACCACAAATATTCATCTTAAAAATATCAAAAAATACACCGACATGCCCCAAACTACGACTAAAGACCCAGAGACTTTATGTTGATGTGTACAGACTCTGGGCAAGGCAGACAAGCTTTACTGTGACTCCTGTATTTATCTGGTAAGGATAGACACTGACACATTTGTTCAAATGTTGAAAGCTTAATTTAGATTGCTTCTTCTTCTTCTTCGTGATTTTTGTACGGAAAAAAAGACAACGGACCCTTTAGATCAGGTGATTAAACAAACCAGAAATTTATAAATTAATTAATGAATTTATATAATTTACAAGGCATGGGTGTGCACACATACACATATACACACACATACAGATTTAAAGTAATAATAACTAACTGAAATTAATGTGAAAGATCTGTATGATCAAACAACATCCACCACATCAAAGAGATTAAACAAAGTCCAAACTGAAGAATAAAAATAAATGAGAAATGTCTGGATCTGTCCACTGTCCAGAAATCTTTTTGCACGTGACACACTCTACATAAACCATCTGATATAAAAAAATGTATCAGCATTTTGTCCGTAATTACTGAGAAGCTCTCTGGAGGTTTATAATTCTAAACATGGACTGTGTGATGCAAAAACACCCTGCCACAAACCACAAAATAAATGTATTGATATTTTAAAATGCACATTATGGGCACACAAATGAAAATGTTTAGAAATAGGTTATAGGTCAGTCAAAATTAAGAGTGGTTATTCCATGTTAACTTTCTGCTTTGTATTTATTTATGGTTAATGCTTTGCACTGGGCTTTATCTGCTGACAAACAAAAGTATTATGTCACAGTTGCAAGTCTATTCAGGAGGCCAAACAATTTTAGGTAGCAACTGGCGCTGTAAACAAGGGGAAAGAGTGAGAATTCCCAAAGAGCCGACTTTTTTCTTTTGTATTAGAGCACTCAAAAGACAAAATGTGTCCGTGGTATAAGACACAGTTTTTGGACTAAAATGTGTAACATAATGCTTTAAAAAAATGTCATCAAAATCTTAAACAAGACAAAGGTAGCACAAGAAAGTTTGTTTTGATATCATCTTACATTTTGATTTTATTTTAAATGACATGATATGAGACTAGGGCTGAAAAAGACCCATGTCCGGGATCAGGTCTCATCTCACTCCAATACCTAAAATGTCAAAAAAAAAAGTCATATTAAATCAAACTTTATTGTTATTAGGAGAAAATTATTTCTGAATAAATAAAGAAAATCCACTAATAAATGTTTTTAATATACTTTTGCTCAATTGAACATGGTCCGGAGTTTTTGTCAGCACCGTCAGCATAATTTAAGGCATTTATAACTGAAAGGATCCCTTTCCTTCCCTTTTGGTCTCCCTGATGCCATGTGAACTTTTCAGTTCTCGTAAGTTTTCAATAATTTTTGGTATTTCCTATCTATTTACCAACGTACACATGTCACAACCAGTGTGTCAACGCTAAAGTGACCAAATGTCAACGTCTGAGGACAATTTTCTGTAATATAGCCTTAATTTTTGTATATTAGCTGGTTCATGATCAACTTATGATAAACAAGTTTGTTCTTGTGAGTAATATGTATGATATCAGAAGATATGTGCTATTTTGTCAACACTGTCAGACGTCAACAAAATCAGAATTTGCATCTGACAGAGTTGACACCTTCTCTGACAGTATTGACTAATGCTACTTTATTGTTCAGTTTAAGCATTTTAATTAAGTTTATACTTATCAATATCAATTCCTATACATTTTAATACTATTGAAGTTCCATGTGTCCAATTCAAACTAGTGGTGATTTATTAGCCTACTTGAACATGTCCAACTTGTGTGATACCTCTGCATTATTCCATCCACAGCCCTGTTGCATTAGGCCATTGCATGCTGTTAATAGGACAAGGAATGAGAACTTGTTGTACAACATAACGCTAGTAGTGCGCCCAGCAGCTAAAAAATATCACTTTTATTTAACAGAAGATGCCCCACCCTGAAATGTAATTAACTTTTTCTTCATCCCCATGGGCCAAATGTCAGTTTCCAACAAAAACAAAGATGTCCAGACATCTGATTTGTGCCACTTACAGATGATCTGGTTAAGTTGGGTGAGCCATCTTCACCGGTCTGTATAAGCAGCATCAGGTAAATACACTATATTACCCAAAGTATTAACCTATCTGCCTTCACACACATATGAAAAGAGTGATATCTCATTCTTAATTTATAGGGTTTAATATAACGTTTGCCCACCCTTTGCAGCTATAACAGCCCTGACTATTCTGGGAGGACTTTTGGGATGTGTTTATGGGAATTTTTAACCATTCTTCCAGAAGCACATTTGTGAGGTCAGACACTGATGTAGGACAAGAAGGCCTGACTCACGTACTACTTACTCTAATTCATCCCAAAGGTAATCTATCAGGTTGAGGCCAGTCAAGTTCTTCCACACCAAACTGGATCATCCATTTCTTTATGGACCTGCTTTGTGCACTGGTGAGCAGTCATGTTGAAACAGGAAGAGGCCATCCCCAAACTATTCCCACAAAGTTGGGAGTATGACATTGTCCAAAATGTCTTAGTATGCTATCCATGAATTTAGAATTAAGAGTTCCTTTCACCAGAACTAAGGAGCCAAGCCCAACTCCATTAAATGTCCAAACAACCCCACACCATCATCCTCCAAAAACTTTACACTTGGCACAACGCAGTCAGACAAGTACCGTTCTCCTGGCAACCACCAAACCCAGATTCGTCCATCGGATTGCCAGACAGAGAAGTGTGATTGGTCACACCAGAGAACATGTCTCCTCTGCGTTACAGTCCAGAAGCATGCTTTACACCACTACATTTGCACCACACTTGGTGATGTAAGGGTTGGATGCAACTGCTTGGCCATAGAAAACCCATTCCATGAAGCTCTTGATGCACCCCTCTTTAATATGAAGGCCTCATTAAGTTTTGAGGTCTGTAGCTGTTGACTCTGCAGAGTGTTGATGACTTCTATGGACTATGAGCCTCAGCATCCACTGACCATGCTCCGTGATTTTACATGGTCTACCACTTTGTGGCTGAGCTGCTGTTGTTCCTAATCACTTCCACTTTGTTATAACACCACTAACAGTTGACTGTGAAATATTTAGTAGCGAAGACATTTCACGACTGGACTTATTGCAGAGGTGGCATCCTATCACGGTGTAACGCTGGAATTCACTGAGCTCTTCAGAGCGACCCATTCTTTCAAAAATGTTTGTAGAAGCAGTCTGCATGCCCAGATGCTTGATTTTATACACCTGAAGCCATGGAAGTGACTGGAACACCTGAATTCAGTGTATTGGATGGGCGAGTCAGTACTTTTGGCAATATAGTGACATTTCTCCTAAGGTCATGGATTTCTTTGAAGAACACCTGAATAATCTTTTACCTGGTGTTTAAACACAAACTATGATGAGATGTTCAAAATAACCAGATGCCATAAATTCAAATAACTCTGTCAGTAAGAATTTTTTTTTTTAATTGATGATTTATTGATATAGTATCAGACATTGTGAGAGTTCAGAGGAGACTTTGGATGACATTTTTCCAGTTTTTTTGGTATATTTCTTGTTTTTGAAAGATTAATATGTCAACTCCATCAATGACCTGTCAACTCCATCAATGACTTGTCCACTCCGTCAGACAGTGTTTTTGTAGGATTCTTCAAAAAGCGAATCTGTTTGATTCATAGAATAACATTTGTTCAGAGAGCATTTCTAATGGTCATATGTATTTTTTAATCTTAAAAACTAAGTTTTACGGTTAAAGACAAATGTGATTTAAACCAACACTACGTAGTTTTTCCACCCTAATATAATATTTCTAGAATCATTGTGATGGTACATCGCTTTACAACAGGTTGAATGACACCTCTGTCATGGTCTGAGGGGGACTGTATCACCTCCATTGGCAATAATTAACTTGGATGTGGATGGTAGGAACACTTCCACATTAAAAAAATACAAATTTTTACTGCTTTGACTGCTTTATGGCATACGTCACTTCCCCCTCGAGGTGAAAGCTAAACGTTGGGAAAAGGAGAATATAAAGCAGTTTTTGAATTTTTTAAACAGATTTAATGAACAGAATTTAGTTTAAAGTAAATATGCACTTATTTTCCTAATGAATATAGGGACCTCTGGCTCACACTCCTGCATAGAAGGTGGCTCCTCTGACGCTGGATGCCACCCGCCATTAAACAAGAAGAAGAAGAAGAAAGCTACATGTAGTGTTGTTATCATGGCGGAAGCAGCGAAAAACCAGAAGAAAAGAAATGTTTATCGGAGGAGACAAAAAAAGGAAAGCTGGAAAGTAACAAGCTAAGTGCCCGGACGAAGATAAACACTGGCCCGGCGTTCACTCATTGGTGTGAGCTAAAAGACGAGGCAGGATGTCCAACTGATGCTAATTTAGCCCTGCTACTATTGGACTTGTAAGTACATGACGATTTATTCAAATAGAAACATGATCAAACTGTATCTTATCAGTCCACATGGTTTATTTGTCTCTTGGGACGTCCTGTCGGCTCGCTTCTCCTCCCTCTGTACGTCAACAAATGCACGTTGGTGTGAGGCGCTCTGTTTTATGGCCGCGCAGTTACACTCAACGACCATCGAGGCCCCTAGAGAGCCAAAAAGCCAGAATCTTACTAAGTGCTGCTTTAAGTTTTGAACAAATTTACAATTATATTTATGATGGTGTTGACTTGGGAGGTTGAACCAAAGCAGGGGTGGATAGCCAACAAAGATGTATTCATAGATTTTGAAAATATATATATTGTTTTATTTCTTGAAAATGAAAATCTTTTCTGTAGCATGCCATTTGGAGTGATGCATTTCATATGAAGTGATGTAAGACGTTTTTGGTCACATAGTTGTCAGTAAATGACATTAAGGGTGGTTGGCTGAGGTCAGTCACCCCTCGTATTTGGATAAATATATGATTATCTTTTTCTCTCCGAACAGACTTATTCATTGTGTGTCTGCATGCACCAAACCATGAAGGTCAAACCAAAACAGTTTGGGACAGACAAAGATATTGTTACACTCCTATTTTATATGCATCTTCTCAAAAAGAGATTTTTTTAGGAACACTGAGAGAAAATACTGACAAATAATTGTTTCAACCAAGTAGTGTTTTTTTCATTTTCTAAATGAGCTTATCTACACTGCCTGGCCAAAAAAAAAGTCGCCACCACAAAAAAAGGTCACACACTCTAATATTTTGTTGGACCAACTTTAGCTTTTATTACAGCATGCATTCGTAGTGGCATTGTTTCAGTAAGCTTCTGCAATGTCAAAAGATTTATTTCCATCCAGTGTTGCATTAATTTTTTCATCAAGAGCTTGTATTGATGATGGGAGAGTCTGACCACTGCCCAAAGCCTTCTCCAGCACATCCCAAAGATTCTCTATGAGGTTAAGGTCTGGACTCTATGGTGGCCAATCCATGTGTGAAAATGTCTCATGCTCCCTGAACCACTCTTTCACAATTTGAGCCCGATGAATCCTGGCATTGTCATCTTGGAATAGGGAAGAAAAAATCCATTGATGGAATAACCTGGTCATTCAGTATATTCAGGTAGTCAGCTGACCTCATTCTTTGGGCACATAATGTTGCTGAACTTCGACCTGACCAACTGCAGCAACCCCAGATCATAGCACTGCCCCCACAGGCATGTACAGTAGGCACAAGGCATGATGGGTGCATCACTTCATCTACCTCTCTTCTTACCCTGATGCTCCCATCACTCTGGAACAGGGTAAATCCGGACTCATCAGACCACATGACCTTCCTCCAGGACAGTTCTTAATCCAATTTTAGTAGTTTCTGCAGTCTTCTTAGATGTTTTCTCTTCTTGATGCATGCCAATGATTTGACCCTTTTTGAACAGACAAACATCTTTTCCATGAACACAGGATGTGTCTTTCGACATGGTTGTTTAAGAAATGAGAAGCTACTCATTGCATCAGCTGGGGTTCAATAACTTGTTGCCAGCTGAAAGACAATCGCCCATGCGGTAATTATTCAATAGGAGGCTCGTACCTATTTGCTTAGTTAAATCCAGGTGGCGACTTTTTTTTTTGGCCAGGCAGTTACTTCCTCTCTTTGTTTGAGTTTCAGAGTGGCAGTTAGGTATTTGAGCCAAATCAGACAGAAAGAATTTGTTATTTACACTGGCCTTACATGAAACAAAATTTCAAATGGTTTCAAAGTCGCATGCAAATTTCCTAAGCTGCAGAGTAATTGGAAATCCTACAAATTCTGAATACATTTTTACAGACAGCTTTCAGAAGCTGGAATTAAATATTTAGATTTTTACTGTGGCTTCTTTTCCCATCCTTTAACTACAGTTGTTTAATGTAAGGGCTGATTTTTGCATTTTTAAGGCAGTTATTCACCAGTTTTTGCCAGCAGGATGGAACATAGCTGTGTGTGTCTGCGTGTGTATGTGCCACGGTCTCTTGCACTAAAGCAGCACTCGAAAGCTCAAGTTGCATTGCATGGTGAACTGACACAAATATCACTTCACATTATTGCAAATGTGCAGGGGCATAAAAATGGCCAAGCTTTGTTGCGGCACAGTTGAATAAATGCACTGTGAGCAGAGACAGATTCACAGTGGGAAAAGTAGGTATTCTTTCATCTATTAAATGTATTTCTTCAAGTTAGTAACCTAGTTTAATCGCCAGTCTCCACAGCTCTGTAATGAAAATATCAGAAAGTTGTCTTTTTATGTGAAAAGATTTAGACTGCAGTCTTTAAAATGTATTTTAAAGACTTTATTAAGTTTCTCAATAAATAATTGGCATAAGTGAGTTGCACACAGTGTAATCTGGTGTTTAGGTATTAGAATAAGGTTCCTGATAGTTGTGAAATTAACATTTTTTAAGAGGGGTGTTTCTGAGCTATAATATTGGTGTTACAGAACCCTTCAACATCAGAAAATCAGACATATAAGAAGCATTAGCTTACGAAAAGCTTACAACTTATTGCTGTGTATCAGATGGCACATTAAGATGTAGTGCATGGGTACATATGCTCATTTATTTATTTGTATATTTGTTTTTCCTGAAAACTACAAGTGATCCCAAACCAGGTAATAATTCTAATGCTCCTGACACCTTCTGATGTTTAAAAAAGGCTGTATGGTCACTCCTCTGCACTGCTATTAATGCTGATGTATTACTGAAAGACTCTTCTTTTATTCTGATCACCCCTGAACATCTCCATGCAAATGCACTAAGGTATTCATCCGTTTGGTGTTCTAAAAACACAATGACACATTACTTGTCCCGAAAAGTTAATACAGTAAAGCATCATACAGTAAATGCTTGATATTGTCATTCTGACATTTTTTCAATCTCCTCCAGCCTTGCCTGATTCCAAGCAGAGTTGTTGATGTTTGAGATGCCTCTACTGTCTTTTCAGCACATCAGCTTTCCAATTCTCTCCTCTCTGCAGTCCTGAATATTAAATAACACATAGGTGGCAGGCAGAGGAGAGCAGATCTCAACCTGCCCTCTGTAACTGTCACACAATATTTGAAAAATTACATGGTTCAACAGAGCGTTTGTGACCCTAATTATAGAGGAGCCCTGATGTACGTGTTGTTTAGGAAGACTTTCAAACTTTGTGAAGAACAGTACTTTCTGCAGACAAAGTCAGAAGAGGGAGGCTGATATTAACAGAGTTGTCTAATTCACAGAATGACCTATGCCATTGATTATTTTAAACATTTAAATGCCACGGTCAACTACAAGTAATAACCTTTCCTAAAACATCAAAACCAGGTTATTTTGTTTGTCTGTTTTCTTGTTGTTTTAGAAATAATGGGCAATCCTTCAACTATTTCTAAATCAGACTGTTAAACATAACTGACTCATACAAAGTTGAATGTCTTCCATAAAAAGAGTGTTAGTTATGGGCAGCGGCCACCTAAGTTATTGTCCAGCTACATTGCTGTTCTTATGTGATATCCACTATTTATCAGTAAAGCTTCCAGTACAATGCTTGAAATACAAACATTTATGTTCAACACTGTACATATACCCTTCCAAATAAAATAAATTAAACATTTTTTTAAATATAAGAATAAAAAATATGTATTTTGTGCTTACCTGTATACAACAGAATCCTTGACTAAACATCACAGTTAAAGATCCCATATCAGAGCACAGCTATGCTCAAGACAAAGGGCTCTAATTTCTTAGACCTGCACTGCGCTTGCGCCACGCCAATGGGGTGTGTCCAGGGCATTTTGCAATTTTCGTGCATGCCGCAGTCCAGCACAGCGAGGCGCACCCACGCCTCTGTCCCTTCCACCAGCGCAAGTGACAGAGAGGGAGGAGAGAAGGCGTGGGTGGGTTTAACACAGCCGAGTGTAATCTTCACCAATCAAATGAACGCCTCTCCTTGCCTTTAAAGACGCTGCGGGCAAGGTGCAGATCCAATTTCAATCTCTTCTCCATTGACTCCAGCCTCGGTAGGCTGGCAGATGCAGCCGACCGAGGCAGTTGAGACCCGGGACCAGGGGAGGACGGCTCTCCTCAGGCTCCGGTTCCCCAAATGAAATCCCATGCCTCGTCCACTTGCATCTCTTCCTTGCATCTTAGTCCCTTCCACCAGATGCGAGAAAATGAGTGAGAGGAGAGGGGACAGTGGATTCATGCAGGGGTGTGCACAAGGGCCCAACTGTTGAAAAATGCGTGCTAAAGTGCCCTCTTGGAAGGCAAAAACGTGTTAAAGTTTTCCTCTCCGGAGCGAAAACGCGCTCTAAAATGCCCTCTTGAGAGCCAAAAGGCGCTCTAAAGTGCCCTCTTAATAGGCAAAACGCACTCGAAAGTGCCCTCTGTGCCCTCTTGGGCATCTAAACGTATACTAAAGTTCCCTCCTGTTTGGCGAAACACACTAAACTGCCTTCTTAAGTGGAAAAACACACTAAATTCCAGAAGACCATTAGGACTAAGAAACATAATGGAACATTACTGTTGCAATGACTTATGTTGGGCCCTTTTTGATCTATATTGAGCCAAAACTATCGCACAGAACCAGTTTTGATTTCCTGGTGCTAATATGGTGTTAAAATGCCAGGCATGAAAATCCCTCACCTTTTGACAAAATTTGCCAGTTTGAAATCAAAATAGGTGACCCACAGTGTAGATCCGATGGAAAGTTTTTTTTTCTTCTTTGGGTTGGGGGTAATCGACATGAACATGGAGGTACACCATAGATTATCAGTGAATTGCAAACATGTGCACGCACCTGAAGGGAGCCTTGAATTGGACAAAAACATTCACTGTACAAGCACAAGAGCATGGAAATATAAGCACATAGGGCCTCACATCAGCAGTGTTTTCTCTAGGCAGGTGGGGGGGATACTGCTGCCTGATTGGATTGAGAAGCATTTGGAAGCTTAAGGCACCTCGCTGATCCAAGTGGAATATAGCTAAGGATAGTTTAATATTAGCTAAAGGTAATATATCACCAAAAGAATTAAAGCTTGCTGAAAGAGGCATCATGTCATTGATGAATAACGTTAGCTAACACAGCAGGAGATATAATGTAGATATCTGAACAAGCCTCCAGTGGAAAATTAATTAAAGTATTTCATGAGAGAAGTTATCAGTATCTTATATAGCATAATGGGACCATGTATAGATAGATACTTTATTATACATTCATATTGTCCTGTAATTCTGCTTGAATTTTCTATCAAAATGCATCAGATTGATGCTTTTAAATATGGAATATTCAAAATTTTCTTCCGGGGTAGCATGCTCCCGGACCCCCCTAGAGGGGTCGTATCCTATAAGGGCCCAAGACAACTTAGGATTTATTTGTTAAGTGTGTTCTTCATAGTCCAACATTAAATCAAAAAAAGTTCTTGTGGATGCTGTTCTTAACTACAAACTAACTTGAGAAGTCTGTCTAGTTAGTCTGCTTTGGGGCTATATAATGTGCCATTTGTATAACATATCAACATGTCTAAAGTGCCCATGAAAACACATGAAACCTAGTGCCCTCTTCAGTGGTGAGAACACACTGTATGTGCCGTTTTTTTTCCTTTGTGCCCCTGCCCTTGAAAAAGTCTGTGCATGCCACTGGATACATGTCTACAAAAGACATGAGATGTCCTTTTATTTGAAGCGTCATGTGAAAAAACATCTGTATTATTCTTATAAAATCGAGATTTTGTTTTTTTCTCTCAAAAGTTTGATTTTTTTGGGTGTGAATTTCTCTGTGTTTATTGACCGTTAAAGGGGAAAACACCTTATTAATAATATAATTAATCATTTGATTAGCAAACTGATGACAATATCAACCTTTACTGACTTAAAGTCTTTTTTAAGAAACACATACTGTTCTGATATATCTGCAAAACTGGATCTTAATTATTTGGCTGACATTAATTGATGATGAGCCTTATGTTATACTTCATTAAATATCACAATGTATGACGTGTTTCTGGGCTCTAATTTCGTAGGCCAGACGCCAACGGGGTGTGTCCAGGGCATTTTGCAAGTTTCGTGCACGGCGCAGTCCGGCACAGCTAGGCGCACCCACGCCTCAGTCCTTCCCACTGGCGCAAGTAGCAGAGAGGGAAGAGAGAAGGCGTGAGTGGGTTTAACACAGCCGAGTGTGAACTTGACCAATCAAATGAACGCCTCTCCTCGCCTTTAAATGCGCTGTGGGCGAGGTGCAGTGACAGTTTCCCCTCGGTGGCAAAAAAGGTCAGAGCTTTTGCAGCAACTTGGAGAGCGCAGGGGCCACCAGGCTCTCGTGGGACAGATGTAATCTGTTCCTCTGTCATGAATAGGAGTACAAAATTAAGTGATAATTACATTTAAACACGGCAGCAGGTGAATCCTTTCATCATGCTTGTGATCCACCTGCATTCCTGGTCTGTCATCGCCAAATAGCAGAACCTTTGGTGAAATATTCTCTCCCGGTATCTTCTCCTCATCCTCCTTGCAATAATGTACTCCATCTTTTTAGATCACGTTAAAAACAAAGATTAAAACAGAGAAATATGGGCAATCACAGGTAAATCCTTAGGACACCGAGCAACTTACATTTATTCAGTGAGCGTCTCTCTCTTTTTTCTTTTCTTTTGAATTTCATGACATTCGAGAAGCCAGATACTCCGCATCGGATGATGTGGCTGGTTGTAGTTGGCTGAGAGATGTGAACTCATTAGTTTGCGTCACTCTAGCTGCCATCAGGTTGAGTTTCCATTATGACAAACGTCCCTGATCTGACATCAGATGTGATGAGACGACTAATATAGATACAAATGTATGTGCTGGTTCAGACAGTTACATTAAATAGTGGTTGCTGTGATTGTTATTGCATTGAAATGTGCCTGTCACTCTGGATACCTGCCTTTGAGGTTTTGGTGACCTCAAAGGCAGGTCAGCCAAATTATCACTGCACCGGGTGCGCTTTGCCTGCGCCAAGAATAGACCAGGTTGGAGCTGGCAAGCTTTCAGCAAAGCGGTGCGCCAGACAAAATTATCACTGCGCGGAGTGCGCGGGGTGCGCCAGGTTGCGCCACCCTGCGTTGCGCCAGGAAATTAGGGCACTCTGAAGGAAACCTGACTCCACCTCACTTAGATTTTAATTGAATTCTCAATAACAAACAGAAAACACAGGAACTAACTGGTATGAACGTGGAGAGAGGAGACAGCAAATAAGGGAAGTGAGATGAATCTGATATGTTTGTCTAAGCCCTAAACCAAGATAAAGGGAATTTCACTTCAGCTATGGGTTCTGTATTTGAACAGAACCCATAGCTGATGTAGCGAATGATAGTAAAGTTATATTTTTTTATTAATACATCATCGTGTCCCAGCAGAGGGGTTGCAATACCTCGGACAACAACGAATTGGCCTTTTGGCAGGGTTGTAGGGTCTGTGTTACTGATCCCACCTAATAGTCAATTAAAGCCAGTTCACCCTGGCTGTAAAATAAGTCCAAAAACTTGATCTGTAGGAGAACCTCAAGTTTGCCATGCATCTGAAAATGATATTCAGTCTTTTTTTATGTTTTGAATCAAATATTAATAACTGATCTTAAAGATTTCAAATTTGAATTAAAAGCTTGAAAAACTTTATTTTTAACACTGGTCCATAAAAATAAGCTTATACCTACACACATTACAAAAATGTTCTGTTTCCATTTTATACACATTTAACTGTGAACAGTATCTGTTAATTATAATTATTAAGAATAGTTTATAAAGTTCAATTTTGGGTTAACCATGCCTACCTCAGACACTGAAGATCAAATGTAATGATGTAACCATGAAGCTTATCAACAGTAATAAAATAAAATAAAATTTAATTTAATTTAAAAAATTCAATCTCAAAAATCAATCACTGAAAGTCATTGGACCAAGTCCTGCATGCATCAATCACCTCTCATGGCCTGATAATCCCTCCCTACTTATACATCACATGTTGCTTTGTACTAGATCATTTGCCCTATTCATGCAATCAAATAAATATGGCAGGGCAGGCACAAAACTGGCTCCTAAATGTATTATTTCTTGACAAATATTTAGTATGTATCAACAAAGCAAGCTCCCATCCATGAATTGTCTTACAACTCTAACAGAACATTGGGCCAAGTTCACATAGTCTAAATATCAAGTGTTTGGTATACTCATACAAACTCTTACAAGGTGAATGACATGAAGCACTTTTCTCATTACTGTTGTCAAGCAGGAAAAAAACAACAACACTGAGTCCACTGTTTATCAGGCAGGTGTGTGTTTATGTTTATACTCCACTACAATGACAGGAGACATTAACCTAACCACTGACCCTCAAAGTTTTCTACCCTTCTGGTATTATTATTCATTGGCCCATGTTCAGTTTCTCTGTCTTTACTTTCATGTCCGTCAGTGGTATTTTCTAGTAGTTCCAACAGAACTTTTTCCACTGTAACTGTGTTGAAAAAATAACTTTCTGGAAAGATTATCTTAATGTGTATCCGATGAATTTGTTGTCTAGTATCATCTACCAACAATAGATAAAGTAAAATACTTTGAGATTCAAACTGAGCAAAGACATCAGGGGAAAGAATACTGGGTGAAAATTTAGTCTTGAAAATAATCCCCACCTTTACATTGTTGCAGAATTTCAAAGGATGGCTTAACATATTTGTTCTACTGTTATAACGCATGAACAAAGATTGTTCATTTTTTCTTTACAGACAATAACGTGAAAGTAAGCAGTTAATGAATTGAAGCAGTGCACTATAAAACAGCTCCTGCTACTATTCAAAGGTTTTTGAGGATTTAAGGTGTTCTAGAAGTGAAATTATATCCCACAGCTCAATATGTATGCATGTTTTTGGCAGTCCAATTCAACTCACAGATGTTTTTGGTAGATTATATAGCCATTATAATGAGTTATCATAGAGAACAGTGTTATTCTAAGTCTATTTATTTTACATCCAATCATGGGAGGTCCATTGAGTTTTTGAGGATATGCTATTGATAAGTAAACACATGTAATTTAAATAACACTTAAAATAGTCAAAGAGCTGCTTATCCCTGGAATCTCAAAGTTTTCTAGTTCCCCTTATTTATTCATGCAGATTTTCTGTATGAGAAAATGTCAGCAGGCGGATCGGTGGTGCAGCAGGTAGTGCATGTGCCTCACAGCAAGAAGGTCAACAGTTTGATCCCAGGGTCGGGTAGGGCCTTTCTGTGAGGAGTTTGCATGTTCTCCCTGTGCATGTGTTGGTTCTCTCCAGGCACTCCGGGTTCCTCCCACAGACCAAAAACATGCTCATTAGGTTAACTGGTGACTCTAAATTGGCCTTAGGTATGAGTGTGAAGTCAGTCAGTTGGCGACCAGTTCAGGGTGCACCTCGCCTCTCGCCCAATGTCAGCCGATACAGACTCCAGCCCCCCACCCAACACCTCCACCCCATCCCCTGCAACCCTGATAAGTGGATAAGCGGAATAGATAATGGATGGATGGATGGCTGGAGAAAATGTCAGACGTTACAGGAGTTCAGAAACAATGAGGCCAAGCACACAGCCCTTTGTCCAGCAAGATTACTTTTCCCATTTCCAAACACTTGTTCATGCTTACTGCTCCTTTAATGTGGCATCATTGTTGTAAGGTATGAATAACTAGATGGAACGCACTGATGAGGGAAAGTTCCGCATAAATGCAAATGCTCTAAACTAAGCTGTCTAGTTGGAACTGATTCTCCAAAGGAACTGGTTCTCAATTCCCATTCCTACCCAGCGTTGACTAACAGGCACACACTGAACAGAACCAGCATGGAGATAATATGATGCATGGAAGCTTATTAAATACCCATACAATGGATGCCATACCAAACAGTTTAATGTTTTATGAGAACTGTTGCATTTCTGATTTGTACCAAGTACTTGACATAGGCTATTTCTTTTTGCTCTTTTCATGAGAAAGGACACAAGACAAACAATGCCTATCCTACGGGATATTTCAAGTATGTGTATTAGTTACCACTCAGAGAAATGTGCTATATGTGTGAATACATTTAAATAATGCCAGTCACTACTGCACAGCAAACAGCAGGGTCAGAAACATTAGGATGCTTTCTGGCTAGCAGCCAATAGTAATGTGAGTCAGAGAACCCACTCAATGAAACCCACCATATTGTAATGGGGATATGTGTGAAAAGAGCTGGGTACCAGGTCATGCTGAAAATAGCATGCTTACCACCACAAGGAAAATGCCTGAACTCATCTGTGTGTGCTGTTCTAGGGAACACACATTTGTTAGTTTTGATAATCATGTGTATAGTAATAGTTACATTTAATATAGAATGTCATTTTAATGCTGTGCTCTGATGTCCGTGTGGGATTGTCCTAAATAGTAGACACAAACAGTGAGGAAATTATACCAGTCTTCTTTCCTACACACATGTTTCTATTTTTAATGTACATTAACTATACTTACACTTAAAATTGTTCTTAAAATTAATGTTTCCTTCTAGTAAATTCTCACTCCATTATTCATTTAACTATTTTACTTAATCAGTTAGTAATAATATGTTATTAACATACGCATTCCTTATACTCAAGCTTTGGTGGACAAATGATCTCAAAGTTCAATCAATAATATGCGAGAACATCACAATGTTGATGATCAAACTGTAGCAAAGTTAGATAATGTCCATATGTTGTCAATTTTATCTGCCTCTGATAATTCCAAACACTAGCTGCAGCATGTAGAAACATGATCAAACTCACATTTTAAAAATTGAACTTAAAATCAGTAATATCCTAACTACATTGGAGTGGGTGATCCATATTAAAGGTATTTAATGGCTATTGAAATGGGTTGTCACAAAAAGAGCTGGCTTGCAGAGGAGGACAGTGCCGCTCCATTCTGACACCCAGTAGGTTGAGACAGAGCTCAACTGAACTAAATATCAGACTTTGAGAAAACTCTAAAATGCAGAGTTTAAATAAACAACTGATACCCAGAAACTGAACATCTACTGGGCAAAATTAAAAACTGTGAGAAAATTGTGGGCAAATATTTACTCTGCAAAAAAGATTGGAAATGTTAATTTTGTTTCATTATTTCTGCTCTTTAATAATACAATTGGTGTAATACTTCAGATGGTGAGAAACCCTGATCAGTCAGCTTTAAAACAAGGTGGAACTTGTAAGGATCATGCATTTGTGGAATGAGAAAATGTGCTAAATGTGTTGAACTGGCTTTTAAAGGCAGGATTTCACAGTGGACACTTAAAGCTTTTGTATTTGGTGTAAATTACTTGACTTTTAACCAAGTAATGCCAACTCTCCATAGCTTCCTCTGTCTCAGTCTGTCGTTCTTTTTTTATATATTCTGGTGATGTGACATAGTGATAAAGGGTGTTATAAAATGTATTTTCTTTGTAAAGTATGACCACCTGTATCATGTCTTCCTTACTATCTCCACCAAGAAGGTTATGTTTTTGCCAGCATTTGTCCATTTGTTTGCTTGTCTGTCGGTCTGTCCCTCCATCTGTCTGTATGTTGGTCATCACATGGGAAAAGTGATACGATTTGGTGGAGTTTCAAACTCAGATGTTGATTCAGGATTTAATATAGCAAACAAGGCCAGTGTTGTCATTTTTTAAAAAAATATTCCCCCAAAAAATGTCTGAAGTACCTTGATTCTGAAGGTTTGTGCTCTCAGAACACTTCTAGCTTAAATAGCAACAATGTGGCCAACACTATTAAAGCTCTTAAACTAGCATTACACTAGACTATCCACATAATATTTTTTCTTTTTGTACATTTTTAATCTGTCCTTTAAAAATTTGTTAAACTGGTTGCATCATTTTACATTGTTGAAGAGTTAGACAGTAGCAGATGGTGCGAGTCAGAGCACATCAGAGCAAAAAGTTTTCTTGTCAGACCTCATGGCAAATCCTCAATGCTGTGTTACTTTGACATCAGTATTGAGATGACATTTACTTCTGTGCTGATGTGCTGCAGAATGACTTTATCCTCAATCGGCTCTTGCTTTATGAATACGTGATTGTTTTGAACAGATTTTTCCAAACTTAAGAGTACTGCAGCCCATTTTATGACCTGAAAATTATCTGGGGCACCCTGAAGTTTACAAACAGCGCAAGAGGCTCAAAGTATACACCATTTTAAAATAAATGTAATGTTAACGTTTTTATTAAAGAACATCCCTAGAGGTGAGCAACTAGGTACATCCCCTACTCTCTCTCTCTCACCCCCTTTCACAAGCTTATTCAAATATCTCTCTTCTGTCAATAAAGGCACGAAAAGCCCCCAAAAATGTACTTAAAACAACAATGTCTTTTGTGAAAAATGTATCAAGTGACCCTAAAAACTATTTCCTTAAAGCTTAACTGTCACAAAGTTACTGATAAATTCATACATTGAGGAGATATGGTAAAATTGTGGCAAAAGCAACACCAGTGAATTCAACACCATTTAAACTGGTACTTTGTTTCAGTTTATAAGGCCATATAAATGATTAAAAATATTGCATAAATCAAATATTTTGGCTGTGTTAGATAAGTTCTGGTAGGTAAAACATCTAATAAAGAATGTTGTGATGCCCAAGAGAGAGTCAAGAACCACACTTTGGGAGGCTCTGGATTAAACTGTTAATAAAATTGCACAGCAAAATTAAACATAAAAGGAAAAAACAATTAGAAAACAATTCAGCTCACTTATAATTAGTGTAGGGCAGTAACTAGTTACTTGTAATTTATTACTGTAATAATATTTACTCTTGACTACTTAGTAAAGTGAGTGATAATAATTGCTCCAGCATTTTAATATACTGCTTAATCTGCATTGAGCTATGTACTTCCTGAACACTGTAAAGTCAATTGTAATATATAGTGTATAAATATATATATAAATAAGTCATTATGGTCAATTTAAACTTTTGTCAGCCAATATAATGCCCTACATTCTGCTCTGCACCAAGTTTTTTTGTTGTTTATGTTAACAGTGTTCAACACTAACTTTAGAGAACTGTTAAGAGAGTAACTATTACTAAAACAGATGTCGTCTTTGCTCAAACAGTCGGCAAAGTGAAATATTTGACACTGTGCCTACCTCTGTGTACTGTGTTTTGGTAGTAAAGCTAAAGTACTGAAAAGATGGAAAATAAATAAATGAATAACTGTCTTCCAAGCCTTCTTTGACCTCAAAAGTCAAAGAAGGTCAGAGGAGAAAAAACAAAACTTGGCTCACAGTAACAATTTCTTCGTTTGTAAATATAACTGAACTGAGGACACTTTTACCTTGTGTTGTACAAAACCCAAAACCAGTGAAGTTGGCACGTTGTGTAAATCGTAAATAAAAACAGAATACAATGATTTGCAAATCCCTTTCAACCTATATTCAATTGAATACACAGCAAAGACAAGATGCTTAACGTTCAAACTGGTAAACTGTGTTATTTTTTGCAAATATTAGCTCATTTTGAATTTGATGCCTGCAACATGTTTCAAAAAAGCTGGCACAAGTGGCAAAAAAGACTGAGAAAGTTGAGGAATGCTCATCAAACACTTATTTGGAACATCCCACAAGTGAACAGGCTAATTGAGAACAGGTGGGTGCCATGATTGGGTATAAAAGCAGCTTCCCTGAAATGGTCAGTCATTCACAAACAAGGATGGGGCGAGGGTCACCACTTTGTGAACAAATGCGTGAGCAAATTGTCGAACAGTTTAAGAACAACATTTCTCAACGAGCTATTGCAAGGAATTTAGGGATTTCATTATCTACGGTCCGTAATATCATCAAAAGGTTCAGAGAATCTGGAGAAATTACTGCACGTAAGCGGCAAGGCCGAAAACCAACATTGAATGCCCGTGACCTTCGATCCCTCAGGCGGTACTGCATCAAAAACTGGCATCACTGTGTAAAGGATATCACCACATGGGCTCAGGAACACTTCAGAAAACCACTGTCAGTAACTACAGTTCGTCGCTACATCTGTAAGTGCAAGTTAAAACTCTACTATGCAAAACGAAAGCCATTTATCAACAACACCCAGAAACGCCGCCGGCTTCGCTGGGCCCGAGCTCATCTAAGATGGACTGATGCAAGTGGAAAAGTGTTCTGTGGTCTGACAAGTCCACATTTCAAATTGTTTTTGGAAAGTGTGGTCGTCGTGTCCTCCAGACCAAAGAGGAAAAGAACCAGCCAGACTGTTATAGGCGCAAAGTTCAAAAGCCAGCATCTGTGATGGTATGGGGGTGTATTAGTGCCCAAGGTATGGGTAACTTACACATCTGTGAAGGCACCATTAATGCTGAAAGGTACATACAGGTTCTGGAGCAACATATGTTGCCATCCAAGGAACATCTTTTTCATGGACGCCCCTGCTTATTTCAGCAAGACAATGCCAAGCCACATTCTGCACGTGTTACAACAGCGTGGCTTCGTAGTAAAAGAGTGCGGGTACTAGACTGGCCTGCCTGTAGTCCAGACCTGTCCCCCATTGAAAATGTGTGGCGCATTATGAAGCGTAAAATACAACAACGGTGACCCCGGACTGTTGAACAACTTAAGCTGTACATCAAGCAAGAATGGGAAAGAATTCCACCCGAAAAGCTTCAAAAATTGGTCTGCTCAGTTCCCAAACGTTTACTGAGTGTTGTTAAAAGGAAAGGCGATGTAACACAGTGATAAAAATGCCCCTGTGCCAACTTCTTTGCAATGTGTTGCTGCCATTAAATTCTAAGTTGATGATTATTTGCAAAAGAAAATAAAGTCTCTCAGTTCGAACATTACATATCTTGTCTTTGCAGTGTATTCAATTGAATATAAGTTGAAAAGGATTTGCAAATCATTGTATTCTGTTTTTATTTACAATTTACACAACGTGCCAGCTTCACTGGTTTTGGGTTTTGTAGTTTATGGCAGTCTTTAATCTACCTTTAATAGACAGTTTGTAGTAGGACCCTCCTACCGTACCCCATGAAATAGCCCGTGCTCTGTTACAGTGTACGGTGGTCTCTATTGATACCAGACAGAGATCAATGACATCACTGTTCGACTGACTCAGGAGACCTTGGCGTGATTCATGGGCCTCTCCGTGTGTGCATGCATGCATATGGACGTGTTTGTATAAGTGTGTGTGTGAGGGTCCATGCAGGGGCTAATTCATAATGATGACAGGAAATATTCAATCATATCGTCACACTCAGTCATCTCAACCAAACAGCAGGGAGGAGAGAGAGAGGCCGGAGGAAACAGACAGGAGTGAAGCAGAGGGTGTTAGATCGAAGGAGATGAAGGTAGTGCAAGATGCACACAGACAGGGATGGAAACAGGAAGATAAAGCACAGGCCAAGAGAAGAGATGAGCATGCTAATTCAACTCTGTCACAACTCTGTCTTGAGGAATAATGAGCACCATTATGAAGTGCCAGTCATCTTACACCAACAATTACTGTACGTCTATTTTTTTGTCATTTCTCCCAGGTAGTGCAGTCAGTGTCAGCAAAACATATCAGGGAAATTTAGTCTTCCATAAGCAAGATTTGTCTGAAGCTTATGAGCAAGAGTCTGAAAGGGTTATCTAGTTAATGAAATAAGATGATGCTTGACACAATAGAGCTAAAAAAAATAAATAAAACATAACCAAATCATCAGTATTTTTAAAAAGGCAGTTATGCCATGAGATTCAAGAGGACCCCATACAATGGGAGGATTAGGAGCATAACTTAATATTCACACTACTATGCAGAGCAGGACTCCTAAAAATACTGCCAGGACCTTAATGTTCAAAAGACTTAGGGCCAGATCTACTAAGATCCTAAGTAACGAGCACTAAATTGCGTGTGCAAACTAAAAAATTGCGTGTGCATTCGTGGGTGTGTTGCAGGTGACCTGCTATGATTTCGTGCACATTTGACAACAGGCTCAAAAGTGGTGCGGACCACCCTCTTTAAAGGTGGATTTTGAGTGTGCTACCGGCTGTCACCATAAAGAGTTTGGGAGAGCAGAGGGCCATAAACGTAAAATGAAGTTTGAAGCCATGGAGTTGGAGGCAAATAAACACACTGGTGAACTAGAAGACACATGATTTGGGAGGCCATCTGTGAAAACCACACTGTTAAAAACTGGCATTGCTGGATAGACGAAATGTCTCTACTATTTCTATTTCTTACCAGAGATTGCAGTAAGCTTTTTTGCTGTCCGTCATTTTGGCGGACAAGGATGTCACTTTTCCCTCATGTCATATTTTTATTTGTCATTTTTAATTTTCCTTTTCTGATTTTTCAGATCCTTGGCCCAAATTAAGGTTGTTAGTGGTGCTGACTGCAGTCCAATAACCATCACACGGCATCTGCGAGAGAAGGGTTTTAAAAACAAAAAATGTCTTCAAAAGCTCGTCTTCTTCAACGCCACAAAATTGCCTGTTTGGAGTTTGCACAAGAGCACCAAACATGGGACATTGAAAGTTGGAAGTAAGTTTTATTCTCTGATTCTCTTCAGGTTGTGCAGGGGCATCAAACGGCAGCTGGCTATGTGGAAATGTTGCAGGAGGCATCCATCATGACTGAAGGCCCTCATCTGTGTGGTAATGACAGTTGAGAACATCTGGGGATGGATGGCAAGGGAAGTTTACAAAAATGGACATCAGTTCCAGACAGCGGATGCCCTCCGTGAAGCCGTCTTCACTACTTGGACCAACATTCCCTCTAGCCTCCTGAAAACACTAAAATCGAGCATGCCGAAACAAATTTTTGAGGTGATTAACAAGAATGGTGCAGCTACTATTTACTGAGTCCATTTTTGGTCCATTAAGTCATTTTTCGTTTTTTTGGGGGGGGTTTATTGAGTCTATTTCAGTTTAATTGTTGTTTGCAGTTAATTGCTTACTTATTTATTTATTTATTTTTTGTCTCACTTCCATTTCTTCTTCTTCCTTTTGCATTTTGAAGCTCTACTTAGAACCTTCTTGAGATCCAACAGTGCAAAATGTATATTCTTGCAATTTTTCAACTGGTCTTAAAATTTTGATCAGGAGTGTATTTGACATTTACTAGATGAAAATAAATAAATAAATAAAATAAAATATACAACAGATGCCCCACTCGCGGTGCATCCTACTCCACCTGCTCTGTCTTTTGGTATTTAAATAAGGAGATGTGTATTAAAAAGTACAAATCATTTAATAGTGTGTCTTAAGTTCAAAAAAGATTGGTTTCATTCCCACAATAATTTCGTGCCATGACTGCTCGACAGACTGTTGTGTTAAGCATATGGCTTGTAATGTAATTAAGAGTGTGAAGTAACCAATAGAACCGGTATTCACAAATCATTTACATCCTCTATGGTCAAAGCATGACAGCTATTCACATGTGCTCACTGTGATGTACACTGATGCTTGCAGATATGTGATGTTTGTTTATGTTTATGTGAAAGAGTGAGAAATCACATAGTTGAACGGTGTTAAATATGATGTTGTTATTTATGTGTTATGTGCTATTTTAAGTGTGTGTATGTGTGTGAACATTGTACCAATAACCAGACATCATCTAGAGTTATCATTGCTTGTTAAGGTATATTTTAACATCAAAATTCAGTGAATATTGCCTTTAACCTGGTTCGGTCTCTTTGCACTTCACAGGGATGTTCCATCATAAGTACCATATGACACATAAGACTCTTTTTCATCCTCAATATTTTATTAAATATCCGAATTGATATTACTTAGGTGATTTTTGTTTTTCATACTGATCTTCTGTAATGTATGTAAAGAAAAACATACCTATAAATCACAGTATTTTTAGTATTTTTGTTTCTTTCATGTGTCTGTTGGGTTCATTAAATATTTTGTAAACTCTATGTTAAGGTGTCAATGACAGTAAAAAGAGCATTTTATAATATCTAAAGATGTATTTTAAGTGTTGTTAATTCAGCAGATCTACCTGCTCTGCTGAGATTTTAAAAGTAAACACTATAACTGATTAAATAGTGAAAGGTCTGATTATTTTACTTTGCTTGAAAAGTAAACGCAAACAAACCAATACAATATTAAGTAAAAAAAAAATTCAACTAGACAGCACTTGGAGAGTGCAAGCCTCCACCAAGTTAGCTCACATATTGCTATTACATATATAAGCAATAGTTTTATGAGTCACCCTCATTATATTATTGCTTGACCTTGAAAACTTACCCCAAACACCTGGAATCATGTTGATATCATTATTAGATTGATAGTTATTGAGTAAAAGCAATCATTCACAATGGCAGTTACCCAGATCATTACCAAAACCTAATCCTTTTTAAGTGTGGCCATTACCAACATATCCTGAAAATATCTATAGTTTCATTAGTTTCTGCGTAATCTTGCAAACAAAAAAACAAACAAAAAGACATATTTAAAGAACAAGCCAAATATTGTTGTTAACCCTTCTCACTAAACATACTATAGCCTTACTCTATTTGTTCAAATTTAGACAAATGTGATGTATTTTAGACAAAAGTTTGGTTTTAACTTTTAGAAAGTTGAAATAATTGCTCTCATTGACATAATTCAAAGCCCTTGCTCTGATGAAGGCGACATCATGAACCTTTGTAAGTTGTTCAAAGACCTAAAGCATTCAAATTTCATGTTATGAAGTCAATGTGCCTGCATCATACATTAAGTGACACAAAAAAGGCTGATTTATTCACTACAAAGGGTACAGCACATTTTTATTTGGGTCACAGGCAGGAAAAAATAATTTCTCTCTGTTTCAGGGTCAGCCATGTGGTAATCTTCCCAATTGATATGATTTGTTTCAATTATGCTATATTGATTGGAGAACATGACAGGGGATTTGTCAAGATGTGACACAATACACACATCATCAGATATACACACACGAACACACAGTGAATACAGGGGCTCATAAGCCTCCTCTACAGATGGGGATAATGTGAGCTCCAGGCAACGTGTTAAATCACCTCCATCCCTTATTCTTAACTTTTTTCACTGTTCCTTCATTCTCAGGCAATGTACCAGCAGTAATATAACAAGTTCAGAAAAAAAGGAGAATCAGTTTGATATGTAATTATGCTTGAGTACTTTGAATTTATCAATACTGAGCAGTTATCAAAAAAGAAAAAAAAATGTTTGGCCTCCTCTTCCATATTACATGAATATCTGATATGTCAGAATACTCCATTATACTTCAATAAAACCAACTGCATTTATGTCTTCATATAGTTTGATTTTTTTTTTTTTTTCTTACTAAATGTCCTTTTCATATTGCATGTCTTACTTTATAACATCTATCTCTTTCTCTTTCCTTACTGATCCTTTTTTCTTGCAGTTTTTATCATCCCGTGTCAATGGTCTTTCTTATCTTAAGTTACATTGCAGAATTCATGAGATACCTAGGTTCTCATGATGTTCTGCTCTGGTACCAGAATGGTCGAAATAGGTTGGAGAGATATGTTTGTATGGGTTAATCTATTTGATTTTCTGTGTTAGGTTATGTTAGGTTATATATTTAAGTAGTTATTAATTTAGTTATTTATTGGGGGCTTGAGAAAGGCATTATCACTGGATGCACCATTTCCGTGATATTGTTCGCCTTGGCCATGAATATGCTGGTGAAGTCAGCAGAGGTGGAGTGCAGAGGCCCGCTCACCAACTCAGGGCAGCCCCCCATCAGAGCATTTATGGATGATCTGACAGTGACTACAACATCAGTCCCGGGATGTCGATGGATCCTTCAAGGCCTCGAGCGTCTCATTAACTGGGCCTGGATGACCTTCAATCCAGCCAAGTCCAGGTCCCTGGTGGTGAAGAGGGGGAAGGTTACAGACCTGTTTCGCTTCTCACTTGGAGGCACCCAGATTCCATCTGTGGGAGAGAAGCCAGTCAAGAGCCTGGGCAAGATCTTTGACTGCACCTTGAAGGACACCGCAGTACTCCAAGCAACATCAGAGGAGTTGGGAGCCTGGCTGACAGCTGTGGATAAGTCAGGGCTACCAGGTAAATTCAAAGCCTGGATTTACCAACATGGCATCTTGCCACGACTCCTCTGGCCTCTGCTGGTCTACAATTTGCCAATGACCACCGTTGAGGGCTTCAAGAGGAAGGTCAGCTGTTTCCTGCGGAAGTGGTTGGGCTTACCGCGAAGTCTCAGCAGCATCGCTTTGTACGGGAGGAACAACAAACTGTGACGGAGGAGTTTATGGTTACCCGAGCAAGAGAGGTGCTGCTGTATAGGGACTCCAGTGACATCAAAGTCTCCTCGGCCGGCATAGAAGTAAGAACCGGCAGGAAGTGGAAGGCTCACGAGGCAGTGGACCAGGCTGAGTCCCGCCTGCGACACAGGAAGCTGGTGGGATCAGTGGCTTCCGGTCGTGCAGGCTTCGGGAGCAACCAAAGACCTCACTACATCAAGGCCCAGGGAAAGGAGAGGCGTCAGCTGATCCAGCAGGAGATCCGAGCCGGGGTGGAGGAAGCCCGCTGTAGTAGGACAGTAGGGATGCGGCAACAGGGGGCGTGGACCCGATGAGAGGAGGCAGCTGACCGGACGATAACGTGGACAGAGCTATGGCGATCTGAGCCACACCAGATCAAGTTTCTGATCGAGTTGGTGTACGATGTCCTCCCAAGCCCGTCCAACCTCTTCCGCTGGGGCTTGGCCGAGAATTGTGCCCTCTCTGCCAGAGAAGTGGATCGCTGGAGCACATCTTGAGCTGCTGCCCAAGGACACTAAGAGAAGGGCGCTACCGCTGGCGCCATGACCAAGTGCTGCGGGTTAACGCAGAGGTCATCAGCACAGGGATCTCCACCAGCAAGCACCAGCAACCATCAAGGCAGTCCATCGCCTTTGTTAGAGCCGGAGAGAAGCCACAGAAGAGCCAGAGCCAAGCAGGAGGGCTGCTGGCATCAGCTCGGGACTGGCAGCTGAAAGACGACCTAGGGAAACAATTCAGATTCCCAGAGAACATCGCAGTGACCACACTCAGGCCAGACATAGTCCTGGTGTCAGAAACAACAAGGCAAGTGGTCCTGTTGGAGTTGACTGTTCCCTGGGAAGACCGGATGGAGGAGGCCTTTGAGAGGAAGAGGGCTAAGTACGAGGAGTTGGCAGGCGAGAGCCGGAGCAGGGGATGGAGGACCCGATGCAACCCCATCAAGGTCGGGTGCAGAGGATTCGTGGGCCAGTCTCTTGTCAGGGCACTCAAGATGCTGGGAGTGAAGGGACTGCAAAACAGAAGAGCCATCAAAAACATCACAGATGCAGCAGAGAAGGCGTTCAGATGGCTGTGGATCAAGAGGGGAGATCCGTGGACCATAACAGCTACTTAGACACAAGCCGGGGACTGATCAAACCCGGCTGGGTCACCTGGGTGAGGGTGTCTGATGTTGTGAGACCCGAAACACCCAATGAACCCAGGATACATCACTGATGATGTGTCTAAGTTGCACCCAAGTGTGGGGTGGGGTGGGGGATGTGCTTTTCAAATACTGTTGTTCACCTTACTCACTAAACATACTATAGTTAAGTTTCAACCATGATGTGCTTTTCATGGTAGGTTTTTAAGTTTGTTATTGAACAAAACAAAATGGAGAACAGAAATTGTCCATCAAATGAATCAGCTTCTATTTAACACTTAAAAAGTTTATGATCCACTTACTCACAAAAATGTCAAAACTTCCTTATCAGTTTTTATGTTTAATTGAGTAGTAATTTCTATTTTACCAGCAACCTACACATTTTTCCTTTTTTCTTTTTGCAAATTGTACAACTGTTGTGATTTATATCTTGTTTGTGACAAAACAAGACAATGTTCCTAGCTACTTAGCTTGTGGCCAATACATTTTTTTTTTATTTAGTGTTTATTTGATGTGGACAGCACAATTACATTGGACAAACCAGATGCATTGTTTGAGTGTTTTAGCACAGGTGCTAATTCGCAAGCACAGGTGCTAATTACCTCCGCCAAGGAGGTTATGTTTTTGCCGTCGTTTATCTGTCTGTTTGTTCGTCTGTTTGTTTGTTTGTGTTCAAAATAACTTGAAAAGTTCTGAACGGATTTGGATGAAATTTTCAAGAATTGTCGGAAATGGGATATGGATGAATTGATTAAATTTTGGGGGTGATCCGGATCACCGTCTGGATCCAGGAATTTTTTAAAGAATTCTTTAACATTGCCAGATAAGACCATTTCTGCCAAAGTGGACTGAAGCTGCTTGGCGAAGGTCTGCGCTCTTGAGTGCTTTTCTAGTTCACTTCATTCATTCTACTTGACAGAGCATGGCATACAGGAACTCTCATAAATTAAAGGTTGGGTAAATAAATCCCAGATCGTCACTGAGTTTGTATTGGTGACATAGCTTAGTGATTTGCATGTTCTTGCTCATTCAAATTGGTATCCAAAGGCTAAGAACTGACATTATTGAAAAAGAACATTGAGTTAGCTGGCGCTAGTTTGAAAGTGTCAACTTTTTACCTCCAACAAGGAAGTTATGTTTTTGCTAGTGTATGTTTGTTTGTCTGTTTGTTTGTTAGCAAGATTACCCAAAAATTACTGAATGGACTTTGCTGAAATTTTCAGGAGATTTTGGTAATGGCCCAACTTAAAAATGATTAGATTTTGGTGGTGATCCAGATAATCGCCATAAGTGAGCAATCATTTCAATAACTGTCTAAATAATAATGATATCAACATGATTCTGAGTGCTTGGTGTGGGTCTTTTAGGGTCAAGGAATCATATTATAATGGTAACTTTATCATGGAACTATTGCTTATAGATGTTACAGCAATATGTAAGCTACCTTGGCAGAGGTGTGTGCTGCTTTCTGGTTGTATATTTTTTAAGTGAATGCACATATCAAAATAGAGTTATTGTCCATCTCAACTCAGTCAATCAACTTTATTTGAATAGCACCAATTCACAACAAGTGTTATCTCAAGATATTTTAGAATAGCAGACCAAAGCCATATTCTTAATTTTAGAGGTAAATATATATGCATATATAAATATATAAACAGCTAAGAATAAGTTGAAATCATCTAGCTATCCAGAACTTGCTTACTAAGTGTCTTGAGAATGTTTTGCCTCCAGTGAAACTCCACCCACTAGAAACTGTCACACTGTTTAGGGTTGTTAAAAGGGTTCATGGAAGCAATCATGTTCTTTTTTTAACTAGGTTGTAAACAAGCCCATGTCTGATGTAAGAGGAACATTTTAATGAAGGGAAATTTAGTTCTTTGCAAATAGCCTCAAGTGGACATACTAGATACCACAGGCTTTTCACTTCTACATTTGCTTCATTATTCAGCACTGAAGGTTGCCACTTGGTTTTAGCAGTTCATGCTGGCAGGGAGGGGAGGGTCAGCGGCCATGGACTCTGCTATCTGTCAACCTTTTCAACCATGTTGTTGGATATATAGAAGACATTTCACAGGTGAATACACACTCAGACACCCACACAGAGGGGTGTTTCTAAGGAATGTCAAGGGTAAGAGTGAGAAAGGGAAAAAAATCTCAGTCCTCATGTAAAAATCAACAAACATTTCTTCTCCCCTCTCTTTCTCTCACCATAATCGGCAGCATGTTAAGGTGAGGATCTCCAGGTAGTTACTCACCGGCTCTGCATGGCTGCCTTCCAATCAGAATACCATTACAGTCAGCACACATACACTCACAGGCATACACAGACAGACAGGCTGGTATGAATACAGTGATGTTCAGCACGATGAACAAATGTGCACGTGCAGTAATAAACACACATCACATGCTGGACTGTATGTCCAAGTATGGACCACATGGCCATAGAGAAATAAGACCGCATATGGTTTTCCGTCCTCTTCCTTAGTGTCAACAGTCATGCTACAGTCTTATCTCTCTGTCATTCACTCTGTGTCTCCATCTGTCTTTTTGATGTCAGCTGTTACCGGGCATCATTTTCCCCTGCACTTGGACAAGTGGCGGATGAGATGGGGTCGGTGTGATTTGTTTCAGTGGCCATGCTGCCAACAGCGCTGGTTTGATTTGTAACACAGGCTGACCCCCTTGCCATGCTATAGAGTGCATTTGATTTGTGACCAGCTCCATCTCTCCGTCTCGAGACCGTTGTGGGTTTGATTTGTGTCACTCTTCGGCCCTCCAACTGCACACTGGGTTGAGTGGAGTCAGGGTGTCTTGTGGGAGCTCAGCTTCTCCTCTCCCATAGGTCAGCGTTGACTTCTTCATGCAGCTTGGAATCGAATCAAACATAGCTTAAGAGAATTAACTGACTGGGATCCTTCCTTCTGTCTGCCTGTCTACCTTCCAGATCTAAGACATTTGCATATTGCATCCTAACAGCTGACATTTGGATGACAAACTAACATTGTTTGCTGTCTCACTGCAGTCTGTGAATTAGATTTACTCTCCATATAAAAGACAATGGCTGCTAAATGCCATATCTGCCTGTGACTGAGGTTGTGTGTGTATGTGCGATTTATGTGCACAGCCTGGTTATTGTCCACAACAATGCCTTTCCGTCCGCAGTATGTCTGCAGGAAAATGAAAACGCCAATCTCCCTTTGTCTTTTCTTCACTGTTCCTCCCACCCTCTCCATCCTTCTTCCAGTCATCTTTTTTGCAGTAAACATGCAGACTTGTGTGCATTTATTTGCTCTGAGCTAATATTGTGCTTATTTACCAACCACACTTCTTCAGTATGACCTTTAAGGAGAGGGAAAGAGATGATCTAATGAAGAGGACAGCTTGGCAGCTCAGTATTGGAGGGAGGAGAGGATGGAGGTGAGAGGAGATGGTAAGATTTCAGCCTTGTGTGTGTGAATGTATGTAAATGTGTTATCAGGCTTATTTTCACTTACTGACATTCAGCTGCCAACCATCGACTGTCCCTTTTTTATCTTATTCAGTCTGCTAAGAAGCTAGAGGGAGCAGTCTGTTAATACCCGCCTCCTAAGGCAGGATTGCAACAGGGTACGTTATGGCTGACTGAATGATACTTATCTGCTAGTAGGCCTCTTTGGTACACCCAGCCAAAATATTTTTGGTAAGCAGAACTGCTATGTTTCCAATTCTACACCTGATGTAGTTGTCATTTTTATGCACAGTGTCATACAATTTAAATAGCATTAAAACATGCTTCTGTTAGCACCCAGGGGTGTGTTTGTCTAAAAAAGGAGAGCTGTGTTTTGTGGAACATATATGTATTTCCATTATATAAATCTTATTAGCTGCATGTGGTTCCACATTTGATGAAACTACCATGAAAATGGGGATTAAATTGGACTGTAGAACAGATTAACATGGAATTATAACTGACATATAATTACTCTTGGGAGAGATAAAGTACATAACAGCTGTTAATCATATGTAAATAACTGTGATAAACACGCAAACATTTATATTTGTTTGTGAGCTTTTTATTTCATTAGTTGTAAAAAGTTGGGGCCAATACTGACACCTATGTCAAAACCTTCAATAGGCATAACCAATGCTGGTACCAATGTTTATGTAACTACTGTTGGCATAATTCTCCTAAAATGCCAATTCTGTCTGCATGACTGTATACAGGTTGTAGTTTGTCCAGCAGTTCAAATATTGATCTAAATGCAAAACTTCTCTGAATTAGTTGCTGGCTGTGCCAAATGCCAAAAACAAACTGACATGACACAACAGAAAATCATCAGAAACTACATCTGTTCATCAAACATTTATTTGTTGATGGTCAGTGTTTGTTAAAAGGGCCAATGCTAACGTTTAATTGATGTGTCTTTGCACCTCTACTTGTTTCACAACTGAGGACGCGGAAAAGAACCACCATTTACACCACCTAAAACTCATTACAAAGGCTAATTCTGGCATAGTCTGGTTAAAGGGTGCATTAGAAAGATGGACATATACCTGCAATATCACATCAAAGGTCCACTACTAAGCTGGTTCCATATGCTCTACAAAATTGCATAGCTGCATACACTTTCTGTATCATTTAATAATGAATAATAATACATTTTATGTAAGAGCGCCTTTCATGACACTCAAGGTCACCTTACAAAAAGTATTAATTAAAGTGCATTGAAACAGGCGTAAAAACAGGCATAAAAACAAACAATACAATACAACAGACAGTGCAAAAGATCAGAGGAGGGCTTGAACAGATGAGTTTTGAGTCTGGTTTTAAAGAGGGGTAAGGACTGAGTGTTGCGGAGATCAGGGGGGAGTGAGTTCCATAACTGGGGAGCCGAGCGCCTGAATGCTTGGCCCTCCATGGTGACAAGGCGAGCAGAGGGGACAGAGAGATGGACGGAGGAAGAGGATCGGAGGGTACGGGCAGGTACAGAAATGTCAATGAGGTCAAAGAGTTATGGAGGGGCAAGGTTGTGGACGGTTTTGTAGGCGTGGAGCAGAATTTTGTATTGGATGCGGTATGTGAAGGGGAGCCAGTGGAGCTGCTGCAGGATGGGTGTGATGTGCTGAGTGGATGGTGTCCTTGAAATGATACAAGCTGCTGAATTCTGGACCAGTTGAAGTACTGGGATTTACTCAGTTAGGAGAGCAGCTCCTCCATCAGTCACAAGGTCAAAAGTCAAGTCCAGCCCTGGCTGTCAAGTAACCAGCTGAAAAAGCCACCTTTGTTTTTTGACATCTCTGTCTGTGATTTCTGCAGTCCTGCGTACCAGACTTTTTCTGATTCAGCAGACTTTGAACCTTCCTTTTGGTGTTGAGTTTTGTAATTGTAGCTTCGGTGTGATAATTTACCTCTTATTTTTAATGTGTAACTACAAGTGCCAACAATAACTGCACTTATAGTTATTGATACAGGCTGTCTAATGTGTTGTACACTCACACCAGAGAAAAAAGCCAAGGATTTCAGCAAAAAAAATGAGTAAATACGTGTTAAAGTCTACCTCTAAATCATGTTAAGCAAACAAGATAATAGAAAAAAAATGACCCATCTGATCCCCTTAAGTTTGAGTTGGATATTGTAATTATAATAAGTTTACAAGTTTACACTCATCCAAAAATGTCTATTTTTTTTTTAATTGTTTCTGAAGCTAGGGAAATCCTTAAAGGAAATATTACATTACTCTTAGCATAGGCCTGTTCAATACAGTGTCTTGTGTATATTTTGTGTTTGAAGGAACAAAAGGAGAGGAATTGAACAAAACACACACCAAACACAGACTGAACGCCAATAGTCTGCAGTGTGAAATAATTAATCTGCCATATGATTAAATTCTTAGTCTGAAAGCACATATGTACAACCAAGGCACAAAATCCCTCCTTCATGCACACTGCGCCCTGCTTAACACTGGGATCCTGGATAGCCTAAATGTCAAAATATATACTGGCACACCCCAAACTGCTGTAAACTGCTGGAAAAATGACCAGACAACATCCAATTTTAGTTGAATGAGTTATCTTCAAGACCATTAATACATGACAAGACCTTCTGTGAACTCTAAGAAAAAAAAAAACAGCTGTGTTTCCAGCTGTTTCTTCTTTAAGATAAACTTTAGACATTGCATATCTAGAAGTATTGATTCTGCTGAGGGCCTCAGACTGCCATTGGTTATAAAAATGGCTTGTCATATTTAGCATTATCCCTGCAGTGACACTGGAAGAATGTGGGGCCAGGGGGAAAATGCTTCAGTTGGACCCAATAATGTTGCTTCACTCCAGAAGACAAAGTGTCACACATATTCACGCGCACACACACACACACCCACACCCCACACACACACACACACACATACTCATGGGGATAATTAGCAGGTGTGAATAAAGGGCAGCAGGCGGGAAAAGGAAGGGAGAGGGAGATGGAGAGGTAATTGGTGCACCTGTCTGAAGACAGCTCTATCATATGCACATGCCAACACACACACGCACAAACTGATACACAAAGGGACATGTTTAGACAGAGAAATTGACATGCCTTCACTGACACACACCAAAAAGTGTGAGCACATGTGGGAATTAAAGATACTGAAGGACTGAGGCAGAGACAATACCTCCAAAATCAATATTGAAAAGTTCACACTTTGGCAGCCAAATGTGACAGCCAAGAGCCAATTTAGTCCTTCCTGAAATAGTTTCTGCCAGCTAGTGATGCAAAATATTTTCTCTTCGGCTGGTTTTGGATACCTGTGGACACAATGCATGGCAACGCAGATGAGGTATTGATTTTAGAACTTATATGTGCGTTCTTTGAGGATACTGTCATAATAAATCAAAGGACATCTCTCACAATCACATATGGTTGCTAACACAATGACATTTGGGCAAAAATGAAAAAAGGCTTCTGCTGTAACAATGCAAAGGCAAAACAAGGGTTTGTTTATAAGTGACAAAAATTTTAAAGTATTTCACATAATCGCCACACTTTACTGTAGACAGTTGGTAGCAGCTACAGGTAGTACTGAGATAATATGATTTTTTTTTATCTAATATGCTGTGAGATTCAATAATAACAGTGCCCAAACTACCCAAACCCTGTTGCGTTTTCAAGCGTTTTGAAGTAGTTTAAAACCAAAGGTCACGAGTTTTAAAAACTAGTTACGCAATCATTTGGTGAAAAATGACTTGAGTGCAGCCCCTCACTAAGAGTATTTTTTACACTGTTACTTACCCAAATAATACAATATTTTTTTCAGAGTAACTGCTATATAAATTTGCCTAAAAGAGACCTAAAATCAGTCAAAAAAAAACATCCAGAATTTGTTTCAATTATTTTTATCTTTTTTATTTAACTGTTGTGATATTCAGATTCAGACAACTTCATTATTATTATCATTTATTATATGACATTTATCGTAAGTCTAAAATGTCATATTTTCAGAAGAAACACTGTTTTTGGGTGTTTTTATTGAATAAACAGGAAAATGAAGACAAAACGTGTAATGTATTTTATGCATGTGTTAATCTTTCATTACGACGATTCTTAAAAAAAAGCAAGTTTGAGAAGTTTGCTCTTATTTAGTGTCTGAATGTGGAGAAGCCACGACCTCTCTGCTGAACATTGTTCTCATCCAGACCAGGGACGGATCCAGCTCCCCTCACCCCTGAAATCTGCCTGGCCGTTAATGGAGGAATTCTGGGTGTTTTTGTCAAGTAAAGTTAATCAAAGGGGCCTAAGGGTCCTCATTTTTTATTTGGCCCTGAACAAAAATGAAAACAGGCAGTCCAGGTAATTTAAATGGCTGTTGTAGATCCCTAGTGTTGTGCTCTTCATTTAAGCAGGCGCCTGTTGAAGCTTACCATACCACAGTGATGTCAGGAAAAAAAATGTGGTCATTGTGCAAAGGGCCAATTTATATCCTGCCTAATTTCCTTTAGGGAGGCCACATGGTTGATATGGTGGTAGCCTAATCTGTCTGCAGTTAAACTAATGCTACTAGCTTGTCCCTCACAGTGATAGGGAAACACACAAATGCACCGACACACAGCCCAGTGTATGATAAATTGGCTGCATATAAATTCACTGGGAAGACAATACGTCTTTGTTTTACAATATTCTGGCATGGATCACACACAAACAAAAACACTAACACAAACACACACACATTAACATGAAAGCCCTGATGCTGCACACACACACATACATACACACATAAGACAGGATGATTTGTCTATTGCCAAAATTCACAGTCGATGTTAATCTGTTACTAGATGGATCATAATCCTTCAAAGTTCTGGACTGTGTGTTTGTGTGTCTCAGATAAAATGCATTGCAGCTATGTATATAAGCATGTTTGGATAGTTTAAGCAATTTTATAAACATGTTGCAAGGCAACATGTGGCCTCAAACATTTTCACACAAACAAATGTAAATGTTTGCGTGTTTATCACAGTTATTTACATATGATTAACAGCTGTTATGTACTTTATCTCTCCCAAGAGTAATTATGTGTCAGTTATAATTCCATGTTAATCAGTTCTACAGTCCAATTTAATCTCTATTGTCATGGTAATTTCATCAAATGTGGAATCACATGCAGCTAATAAGATTTATATAATGGAAATACATATATGTTCCACAAAACACAGGCTTGTGCAAAGAGAAAATGTTTAGCTGAAATAAACACGGAAGTTAATCAAACCAACATGCTGAAAAAGATCCAAAGGACTTAACTCCAACAGATGAGCTTCTTTTTTTAGATGATATAATTTCACAGATCATAACATAGGGTTGATGTAGGACGGATGACTGGATAGATGGATTTTTTGTACACAAGACTGTAACTGCAACAGAGCAATATATGAAGCAAGTTTCCTTTCTTGGTATTGTACTTTGTATAAAGCCTCCTGTTGTCTTAAGTTTTTGCATATTTCCCTTGTCCTAGGGTTAAAAAAAATGACCCACCTCTACTCAATTTCAGAAATAAAGCAACTCTGTAGAATAAGAAAATTAAAACAAACTAAAATATATATTTCGAATGAGGGAACAACCCATCTGTTATCATACACATTTTAAGTATCTGAATGTAACCTCTTCACAGTAGAAAAGGACTGAACTAAATCACTGAAGGCATCTCATCTTTATCATTTCTGTTATCTCTATAATTTCACTTATGTGTTCAATTTGTTTTCTTCACTTACTTGGATGTTTGTTTTATTTAAGTTTTTATCATCATTGATGAAGATACTACATAATTATTTTATTTTATTTTATTTTATTTTTTTTTATGCAGGATATACTTGTGTGACCTGAAAAGGTGCAGGACATGTGTAAAACTGACAAGCTCCTACGTGTTCTCATAAAATCTGCTTTACAATTTAGCCCTAAAATACTGATAATCTAAGATTTATTATTATTATAAATTTCTCCTACCCACAAGGAGTATAAACAATACCAGAGCTAACAAAATCAAATGTAAAAAAACAAAAACACAAAAAAATAAATAAAAATGGCATGAAGTAATCATACATATGGACTTTAGAGATATTTTTTTTTGCATCTGCAGACAGTGATGCATGTCTCCTTTGGGGGACAACAATGGCATGAGATTCTCTTATCGTCCCCCCAGCATTGGCATCTATAATCTAAAGGGGATAAGGACAAGATTTAGTAGTCTGAACCTGCAGCGTCCACCGCTCTACAGGCAGCGCAGCAGAAAGACAGCATCCGGCAGTCAGGAGAGCCCTCACTGCAACCCCGCTTGCCGTAAGAACTGGCACCCTGACCTTCATGATGAATTACGACAGATTAGAAAAGCTCCAGTTCATCATTTACCTCACTGTATTAAACTGATTACTGATGTTAGTCTGGCTAGTGGCCCGCATTAATGTTCGTTGTTTTGTGATCAGCTGTGGCTAGCTCGCGCGACTGTAGTCCGCGCTAGCCTCGTTTAGCTTACTGCTCAATGAATGTTGGTTGTTTTGTGATTAGCCATTAGCCATGGCTAGCGCGCTACTGTAGTCCATGCTAGCTGTGTTTAGCTTGCTGCTCAATGAATGTTGGTTGTTTTGTTTTTAGCCATTAGCTGTGGCTAGCCGCCTTTAGCTCCCTAACATGACTCAAATGTGTTTTCTTCTATTAAAGATGCAGACTGAAGCAGAGAGAAGTCGACCTGCCACTAAACCGAAGAAATTACAGCCAACTCTACCACCGCTGTTTGAAAAACAACGAAAAAATGATTCCAAGTCTCTTGAAGCTGTAAAAATAAACAGAGCTGTTGCAGAGTACATCTGTGAGGATCAATTACCCATTTACACAGTGGAGTAACCTGGGTTCCAACAACTTCTCATGCAGCTAAATCCACAGTATGTTCTTCCATCAATAAACTGTTGTACAATACAACAAAACAAACACTCATGCAGCAGTTTCAAGGGAAGTCTTGTCTTCTTTTTAATTGTTTTGTTTTTTCATTTTCTGATTATTTAATTATTTTACTTAATTGATTATTTAACTGCGGTTCTGTTTTTCATGTTAATAAAAATGTTTTTTATGCCTTTTTAAGTATTTGTCATTTTTTATCCCTGTGGTATCGAAAATGGTATCGAATATCTTCTTGGGTATCGATATTGAGTTTAAAATTTTAGTATCGTGACAACCCTACTGTATTGCCAAAGAGAAATAATTGATTTCAAGGAATTTGGTTTTGAAATGGTTCAAGCTTCAATCCCAATGCTGATAACTTGTGATGCATCAGCACTAAACAAATTTCAGTTTGACGTGCAACAGTCTAAGAAGTGATGGCAGTGTTTGTCTTTAGATCAGTGCTACATAGACTTGAGCATGTGCACTGAAGAACATACTTGTGAGCATACTTTGAGTAGTTTAAATGTGAGTGTGAGTGTATGTATGAAGGCAAATGCAAATTATGTCAAAAGGTGTAGTATAAATGTAGTTTCCAAATAGTGGTTCAAAAAAAGACCCTAAAGCCATAGTAGTGGAATGGAAACTCAATTGAGATTTTTTTTTCTTTTTTTTACTTTTGACAATGTCATGTTATTTTAGGAAAAGCTGAAAAATATCATTTAGGGGTGTCTGCCCCTGTTGAATATGTTTTTAAGTCATTTTTCCCACCTTAAGACTACAGGAGGGTTAAATGTGTATCTGCATATTCATTTTGATTAATTAAAATACTTTTGACATGGTTAAACAGAGTTAGATGGAAAGTAAGAAATAAGTCAATTCAAGCAAGAAACCTAATGAAATTACACAAAGTGCAGCAAAGCCACAAAGCAGTGCCCAGAAGGAGATAAGTAGCATGAAAGGCAAATAATATGTTTAAAATTTGGTCAGTAATAATCCAAAAATACTTCATGAAGAAATATGCATGGCTAGAGTGTGATGAAGAAGTGTTTTACAGTATTGCATTGTTGCAGTGTTGCAGTGCAAAGGAGGAGCTTTCCTGCTGAAATGACAAGTTTCTGATTATTCATGTTCACATGAAGTATGTAACATTTTGGTGCTTTTTTATGTAAATGCATTGTATGGGAACACTTGTACAGTTTTTTCTTACTTATTGATACATATGCTGAACAACTGCAGTGGCGGAAGCTATGCATGTCACTTCTGCATTTTTCTTTCATATACTCTACATTAATAACACCTTTTGTTGTTCTTTTGTACGGTGGCCGATAAGGGTATATGCGCTGCAAATGAGCAAATGCGCCACAAATGGCCAAATACTGCAAACACAGGAATGATGCAAAACCAAAAACACACAAACACATAAAACAAATGCAAAAGAAAAAAAAATACAATTACCGAAACGCAGCAAAAGGAAATAAACATACAAACTGGCAAACAAATGCGAAAGAGAAATGCTGCATACAAAAGCCCAAAACAACTGCAAGAGATGTAAGACATTACGGCCAAGTGTTTAAAAAAGACGTAAAGGAAAACATACCTTTTTATTCTCTTCTCCAAACATTTGCTAACTTTCCTCTCAGTATCCCACTTTCTTCTTAGCCAACTTTCTCTTGGTATCTCCTGTCTGCAGAGGGTCTGATCCATCCCTCTGGTCGGCTCCCCCTAGTGGCCTTGTAAACTTACGGTTTGTGGAGTGAACTTGCAGCGTTTCTCTATTGCAGTTGTTTTGGGGTTTTGTATGCACCATTTCTCTTTAGCATTTGTTTTGTCCCTTTGTATGTTTTTGCTTCTGCTGCATTTTTTTGGTTGCGTCATTTTTTTCATGCAGCATTTTTCTGTTGCATTTGTTTATGTGCTTGTGTGTTTTTGGTTGTGCATCATTCCTGTGTTTGCACAGAGTTTGGCTGTTTGCTGCGCTTATGTTCGGTTGCTGCACATATGCCCTTGTCAGCCACTGTACTTTTGTATTATTTTATGTTCATATATTTATGCTGCATTTCTGTTAAACTTTGAGTCCCAATACAAGTTTGAATCAGCTTGAATAAAACATTTCAAAAAGCCAGTGTTGTCCTACTACAATATTTAAAATGAGTGACCATGATTTTTATGTTGACTCTGTACAATGAATGTCAAAACAAACCATGATCTTATTCCTTAATTCTAAAGTTGTTAAGTTATCCTTAAGCCTGTCAAAAAAAAGCTTATTAGAGAGTAACAACATTGTTTTTTTAGTGGTCAAAAGTGGAATGAGCTGATTGTTCCACTTCTTATTACTAATGTCTGAAAAGAAATACTTTGAAAGTCACTGTAAAGTTTTATCTTGCAGTTTAAAACAACCATTTCCAAATTTTCTAAGCTAGGAATGAAAAGAGAGCAGAGTTTGTCAGCACTGACTGCAGCAGCCAAATATACTGCTTATGTGCTAAATACTGACTGCAGCCAGCTTTGGAAAACATACACAAAGACACTCTGAGTAAGTGTGGCAGTGCTTGTGTTTGTTAATGTGTTTTTGGATACATATTCAAAGCCTCCTGCATATGCGAAGTTGATATTAGTGATATTAGTGATAGTGTATTTGAGGGTGTGTTTGTGTTTTTGTATATATTATGTGTGATTGGACCAACCAGTGTCATGGAAATGATGAAGCCCACTCACTTCTAAAAAAGGTTTATATGGATAAAAGTGCATGTGATGGAACCGTCAGCTAAACAAACAAAGAAACATGCATGGTTCTGAAAATAAATACATGCAATATTCCAAGGTAATAGTGCTGAAGGGAGTGTGTTCGTTCACCCCCATCTGAGTGTGGCTTTACACATTTGGTCGGAGCAGAGCACACCTACCAGGACAATGGAAGATTCCTTTGAGTTTTGTACGTGTGTGTTTTTCTGTGTGTGTGTGTGTGTGTGTGTGTGTGTGTGTGTGTTTGGCTGTGCCTGGTATGAAACAATGCTTGGCTGGCAGCCCAGCAGATTTTAGCAGAAGCTCTGGATCCAGATCACACTCACACTGGGAGTGAGAACGATTCTGTGAACACACACCCACACAAATACACATGCAGAACACGCATACATGCAAGCACATACAAGAGAGTGGGAGTAAAACTTTGTTTTATCCTTTTCTTCTCCTCTTTTTCTCTCCTGACACACATAGTTGTTCAATGCCTTATTCCTTGTTACTCACATTTAGCATCCATGAACTAAGTCAAAGAAATTATCTTGGGAGTGGCTGATTGTCTGCTCATGTTACAAAGTCAGTTGGGAAGAAATTAAACATCTCAAGAGTAGATCAGAGGGACCTCTGAGACCTAACATAGTATTTCTTTTAATTAAAAACTGATTCTATCTTAGTTCTGCAACAAATAGCTCAGTGCGACAGCTAAAAAAAAAGATGAAATACATCCCATGGTCACAGGTAGGCTGGTAAATATTTGAACACAACACGATCCACTACTGTTGTTTCTCATGTGGAGCATTAGTTTTAGACAGCAGGGACACTTTGATCTGTCAACTAATATTCAAGTTGAATGCCAGCAAACTCTCCTCCAAAGCACTGTGAGATCACAGTGTGTGCCTGCAAGTAAAATCAGAATGTAGAGTGGTCCTCACTGGCACTACATTTTATTTCCAAAAGAGTCCATTTCTTTTCTCTCGTATTAATACTGACTTATTTAAGGTGCGATGAGCATCAATATTTCAAACCAAAGAAATGGGCCAAGCTTCCAAATTCCCAAGGGGCAAAAAAAGAAAAACATAAACACAAATTTAATTCCACATATCACTGCTATGCACACTTCACTCTCATTATTTTAAGAATAACAAATGACACCCAAAGAGAACAAAGAATTTATGAAAGTTATAACAAAAAGCTGCATAAAGCTCTGGGCATTCAGAGAGTTGGCTGTATGGAGAGACTAAGCTGCTGCTGCTGCTCGCTGATGGGGAGCTGAAGAGCTCCAGGGATCTCTGGAAGAGGCAGAAGGGCAGAGCTGAAGCTTCTGAGAAAAGTCATGGGATGCTGCTTTGACCTAAAGAGGTTTACTAGCAGGAGCAAAGCTTCTAGCTGTTTTTTTTTTTTTTTTTTTTTTAACTTCCCTTATTCAAATGTGGATTTATGGTCTCCTTAGCATTGGAAGAGCCGTAAGCAAACAGGCCAACTTCCTCAGGCAGCTGTAATATTCCCTCTCTCCATGCCGACTACTGTTGTAACACTGCTGTACTTAAGATACATACAGGCAGGGAAGGGGGATACGAAGAAGACTTGATTAGAGGCTAAACTGAACACAGACACAGGCGGTATCTGAAATTGCTTGCTAGAAGCTTTTTCCTCCATCTGCCAAGTGGCCTAAATCACTGTAACATGATTAATAGGTTGTTACTATGCTGTTTAAATATCTACCTGAAAAATCAACCACGACAGACTAGTTAAAATGGTTCAGCTTGGTTCTGAATCCCTATTTAGCTTGCAGCGTTGAACATTTATTTCATTATTATTCATTTACAACTGTTTATAAAGAGGAACCTGTTGAAAATTCAAATCCGTTTTTATTCTTTTCTTGTAATTACACACTGTTTAAAGCATTTATATCATAATAATGACAATTACTTGCCAGAATTATTTATTTTAATTTCTCATGAAAAAAGAGTGAACAAATTTACTCAAAAGGATGTTTCCTTACACATTTATTGATCAAAAAAAAAAAAAAAAAAAAAAAAAGACCAGGCAGCCTGTTATAAGTGTAGTATTAAAAGGGTTGAAGAAATGGGACCACCCAAGAAGTGTTTTATTGTGGAACCAAATTTAATGTATTTGAGACATTTAACTTGATATTGTTACACAAAAATACTGTACAGTATGTTAATTTTACGTCTGGTGTTGCCATCTAGAACAGGAAAACCAAATTAAACAATGCAATGTAACACTGTAAAGTTAGCTACCTGACTTTTATGCAGAGGTGGATAGTAACAGGTTACATTTACTTGTGTTACTGTAATTCAGAAGTTTTTGTGTGTACTTCTACTTTTTAAAGTATTTTTCAAAAATACTTACTTTGACTTTTACTTGAGTATATATTATTGGAAGTATTGTACTTTGCTATGTTTTAATTCGCATCCGTTATTGAGTAAAAAAAGTTGGCCCAAAAAAAAAAAACGTGCACCAGATATATGGTAGTAAATGACTATGGCAGGTGAATTGGCGCTAATTTAATCACACAAACGATGGACACTGTGCAGCCAGACACCAGCGGTACAGTCCCAGCTGGGAGCCAAACCCCACCAGATTGTGGGGCTGAAGTTGAAAGCAAAGGAAATGAAGTGCATCCCTGGCCTTACTCGAGTGAGCTATTCGGCGTCTGATCATTTACGCTGCTCGCACAAGCCATCCACTCCCTCCCGCACAAAATCTGATCATTCATATAAAACATTCAACAAAACAAACACAAAACAACTTTCACACAGAGCAGAGAAAGGAAGGAAAACCTGCAGAAGAAGAAGAGATTTTCATCCTTGTCATGTCTAAAGTGATGCAGCCACCATCCACTCTGTAGACGACAGGCCTGATATTTTTCATTTAAAGTGTGGCCTTTACGTTGTTGTCTGTCAGTTATGTCCTTTTGCAGTTCAGCTAATGTACATGTGAACATTTGATCTAAATACCTCCTAAATCACTCGGTGTCTTTTTTTGTGCGCTGGCTCCTCTGTGTGCCGGTGAGCATAAAGACGCACAGCGCAGGGGACATTAAGCGATCATGTCTTGATAGCTCATGTGCACTGTTTGAGTGAACACAAAGGGCTCTAATTTCGTAGACCAGGCGCAGGCGGGGCGCACCTTCCCTGCGCCGCGCCAACGGGGTGTGTCCAGGGCATTTTGAAAGTTTCGTGCACGGCGCAGTCTGGTGCAAGGAGGCGCACCCACGTCTCCGTCTCTCCCACCAGCGCAAATGGCAGAGAGGGAGGAGAGTAGTCGTGAGTGGGTTTAACACAGCCGAGTTTCATCTTCACCAATCAAATGAACGCCTCTCCTCGCCTTTAAATGTGCTGCGGGCGAGGCGCAGTGACAATTTCACCTCGGTGGAGAAGAAGGTCAGAGCCGCTGTCACTTTTGCAGCAACTGGGAGAGCGCAGGGGCCACCGGGCCGCGCATCAGAGGACACGATGTGCGTCACCGTGTGGACCACCTCCCGGGACAGATATAATCTGTTCCTGTGTCATAATAGGAGTACAAAATTAAGTGATAATTACATTTAAACAAAGCAGAAGGCTAATCCATTCATCATGCTTGTGATCCACCTGCATTCCTGCTCTGCCATCGCCAAATAGCAGCGCCTTAGGTGAAAATATATCTCCTCCTCATCCTCCTTGCAATAATGTACTCCATCTTTTTAGATCACGTAACGAATAAAGATTAAAAGAGAAAAATATGGGCAATCACAGGTAAATCCTTAAGACCCCGAGTGACTTACATTTATTCAGCGAGTGTCTCTCTCTTTTTTCTTTTCTATTTAATTTCATGAGATGAGAGAAGCCAGATACTCCGTATCGGATGATGTGGCTGTTTGTGGTTGGCTGAGAGGTGTGAACTCTTAAGTTATGACAAATGTCTCTGATCTGACATCAGATGTGACGGGACAATTAATATAGATACAAATGTATGTGCTGGTTCAGACGGTTACATTAAATAGTGGTTGCTGTGATTGTTTATTGCATTGAAATGTGCCTGACACTCTTGATACCTGCCTGTGAGGTTTTGGTGACGTGTGCGCCCTGTGCGCCTGTCAGCCAAATTGCCACTGCCCGGGGTACGCCTCTCCTGCGCCGAGAATAGACCAGGTTGGAGCTGGCGAGCTTTCAGTGCACCTTCTGCACGTTTTTTTGGCACGAAATTGTCACTGCGCCAAGCTGAATCTTTCGACACCTCCCCCTGGTGCGCCGTCACACCCATCTCGGCGCAGCCAGTCTACCAAATTGCCAACTTGGCTGCGCACGGCGGTGTGCCGGATGAAAACACCACTGCATGGGGTGCGCCAGGCTGCGCCACCCTGAGTTGCGCCAGGAAATTAGAGCCCAAAGACTTAAAAAATGAAGAGTCAGCCTTTTGATTAACCAAAACTCAACATTCTTCAGCAGTCCAGCTCTGAGCCACTGTTTTCACTCACTCACCTCTTTTCTAACTGATAGATTCATCCTGAGATATCCTGCATCACTTATTCTCCATGATATGAGAACAATCTTTGAAGGATCAAGCTCCAAATGCAGTCTACTAGAGCAGTGGTTCTCAACCTGTGGGTTGAGGCCCAAAAGTGGGTCTCAGAGCTGTTTTCAGTGGACGGTGTATAAATCAGGTAAAAATGTGGCAAAAGTATCTTCAGTGTACGGTGCCTCTAAGCAGTCAAACATCCATCTATTTCATTTTACTCTGTTGTACTGTAATAAGTACATATTAGTTGTTCTATCAGGATCTCAACATATCCCGTCATCTTAGAATAAAAACTGGGTTTTCCTATGATAAACTTATGACTTGAGATATCTAGACAACAACCAACATAAATGTTATGATGAGGAACATTATGAGCAAGATTTATGGATGTATGATCTCCCAGGGCTCTTTATATCATTTAATATTTTCAACCCTTTTTTGTCCCATCTCTTTGCTTAGAAAATATGTTTTCTTCCATCTGAGGTCCAAAGTGCAACAGCTTGTCATCAAACAAGTTAAATTGGTTGATCGTTTTAAGATTTGGGTCATGACTACTGTTGAGATGGTGATTGTTTCTCAGGATAGAGCTATAGAGAGCCATCTCTTCAGCATATGTTTTATCTAAAAAATGCCAAATATCAATGTTTCCTTCTACTTCCCAAATTAACTAATGCTAAAACCATATAAACATTTCCATGAAGTGGACATAGTCACCCCCAGAATCTACCCTGTTTGATTCATGCACAGCTTCTTAACCAGCCCCCAGAACATTATCATATTAAAAAAATGTGAGGGGGAGGATTAGTTGTTGTTTTAAGGGACTCGCTTTTTCATTAATTCCCTACAGCTGTAAATGCAACACCTTAAACCACAGGTGTCAAACTGATCCAGTAAAGGGCCACTGTGGCTGCAGGTTTTCATTCCAACCAAGCAAGAACACAGCTGATGCAAATTATTCAATCAACTGGATTGTATTTACACAGTTGATTTGTTGGATCAGGTGTGTTCTTGCTTGGTTGGAATGAAAACCTGCAGCCACAGTGGCCCTTTACTGGATCAGTTTGACACCCCTGCCTTAAACTATTGGGATCTGATTTGCAAAAATCCACCTGTCAGCCAATCTTAAAGGTGTAAAATAATGTTTTATTGTTTAAATGGCATTTATTGGGTAAACATCGCTAATGATTTGATCTGACTTGAAATTTTAAAACTGAAGACTCTCAACTTGACTTGACTTGCCTGCTTTTACTTGAAGACTTGACTTGACTTTCCTGTCTCCAAACTGGACTTGACTTGACTTGACTCCAGACTTGACCAATCTGGAGACTGCATCTCAAGGGCTAACCTCTCATAATTTCATATTCAGCAGAAACAAATATGATGAAGACAAGTCTATGACTGGTCCATGGATCTGTCTTGGGCTTTAGTTCTTACTTTAGTCCACTTGTCTCCACCCACCTCTCTTCCTTTGCCCACACACCCAACACAGCATAGTGTGGATGGCTGTTCATCATCACACTGGGATCCACAGTCAAGATTTCCTACTTCTACACAAAGGTTTTTTCTTGCCGCCAGGATGGAGGGATTCATGATTGGATTCATGTTGGGTGTTGGGTGTATGTATTTTACATGTAGGCTATATATGTATATATGCATATATGTGTTTCCATAAAATGAAGAGTTAGTCCTCAGCCTACTCTATTGTAAAGTGTCTTGAGATAACACTTGTTATGAACTGGCGCTATACAAATACAGATTGATTGACGCTGTTAAAAGAAAATCTCACTTTCACAAGTAAATGCGTCTGTCATAAACTGTGATCTTATTAAAGTTTTCCTCATGGCACAGAGTAAGTGTATCAACCACTGAATGACCACATGGGCTATTTTTTTCCTATTCAATGTCAGTTATCAAAGTAACACTGCAAAGTACCCAGTTGAAAAGGAAGATCCCACTCAGGGCTGAAGCAAAGGATGCATGAAGATTGGGGGATAAAAGCTAAGGTATCACAGAGTGAAAGACTGAGGGCCAATTTCTCAGATGAGAGAGCACAAGGACATGAGAGCTTTGCAAATCATTATTCAGTTGGCATTTTTTTGGGCTGGAAGAAGCTTGCTTCCTTGTAATGACTGCTTTACCATTTGCTTGTTGTAGCCCTGAGAGAAGGACTTAAATTCATATTGGGTTTCAGAGGCTGTTTTATGCTTTGGACAATGCTTTTTTTGTTTTGCAGTCTGTGTTTTTGTGTCTAAATTTAGCATGTCTGAAAGGCAGGTGCAAACTGGCACAGCATTATGCACAGCTGGCTGTGGTCATCGTGGAGAGAAACAGGGGTCTTATTTATTAAATATTTTCCATCACCGACTGAATTTTTTGATGAATGATGGAAAGATTTGGAGGCTGTCTGTCATTATGATGGACTGGAAAAAGAGGGACGATCCAGTGTGCCATCATACTCATGCAGACACACAAATAAAGCAAAACATCTCTGTTTTGCACTCTTAGTACATCGTTGAGGAGGTCATTCAACCTATGAAAAAAGATTCCCTTCATAGCAGAATCACTGCTATGAGTACATTTAAAACATCATACTCTTCACGCACTGACAGCAGGTTTAAGAGCTGTCAGTGGGTGGAGAGTGCTCACTTGTCAGTGCAGAAAAAAGACGTTATAGATAAACACGCAGTCTGTGTGTAAGTAACTGTAAGACTGCTCTTCACAAGAGAGCCCAGAGGAAAATTTTACTGCTCAAAGCTTGCTCTCCCATGGCTCAAGAGACAAGTTTGAGATTCTCATCTCAGCCTCATTTGTGTTTCCTTTTTGGTCTTAAATGTTTCTCCAATGTTTCTCCTAAAATTCACTAGGAGAAACAAAGTGAGACTTAGAGGGAGTCATACTTGAGACTTTATGGAGATACCTTGCTAATCTCAATTAAGTGTTTTCAATGGCTCCTTTATTTCTCCTTTGGAGAAGAAAATGAGCAATGCTGGAGCCACATGAGTAAAAAGCTAGTGCTGGATTCAAACTCGCAATCTCCTGATTACTGACTGAGCACACAAACCAACTGCGGGGTAAGTGTATATTTCTATATTTCTATATTACTATAACTGCGCCACCAGCTTACCTGCCTTAAATCTGAGATGTTCTATAATAAGTAATTACCAGGATACAGATTAAACTTCATGAGGCACTTAAAATAATGTAAGACTTCAATCATTTGACCCTCTTCGTTTTACCTTGGCAAATCTCTTGTCACACAAAAAGGTCACTTTGGACTTCACATGAGAAGATACAGATCAATGTACTACAATGACACCACTAATGGTAAGAGGTTTTGGCATTTAAATTTTGATACAGTTGAAATGTTGAAATAGTAATTTTCTGTCAAGTTACTAATAAATTGCTGTTGTTTTTTTTACAATTTATTTTATGTGGCTCATTACTAAAACTGAATTATGTGCAATGGAGTACTTAAGAGTATTCATAAAAAATATAAATATAAAAGCAGAAGGCCTTTGCAGCCTACAATCATACATTTTCTATCAATTAATTCTACATAATTTAAAAAATATGTGGATAACAATAAAGTCAGTCTGAGAACTAAAAGAGTCTTTGTGGAGAGCTCTTTATTTGCTCTGCCTGAGCTCAGTATGAGATGCATGAACTGACGCTGGGGTGAGAGTAGACTGAGTTCATAGAGAGACCCAACTGATTTCTCTGCCTGAGATCACAAACAGACACACTAGTTGAGAAACTCTGAGAAACAGATTAGAGCTTGTTGAGATCTCTTCTAAAACTTAAAAGGAAACTAAACTGAGATTAAGAGCATCTTATTGCTCAGGAGAAAAAGATGAGACACAGGAGCAACTAGAAAAGCACTCAGAGAGCGCAGACCTCTGCCAAGCAGCTTCAGTCCACTTTGGCAGAAAGGTCCTATCCGGCAATGTTAAAGAATCCTTTAAACAATTCCTGTATTCGGATGGTGATTAGGATCAGTCCCAAAATATAATCATTTCGTCCTTATCCCATTCCACACATTTTCTGAAAATTTCATCCAAATGAGTCCATAACTTTTCAAGTTATCTTGAACACAAACAGACAAACAGACAAGCGCCAGCAAAATCGTAACCTCCTTGGCGGAGGTAATAAACCTCATTCTCAGTTTGGTGTCATACAGATCTCATAGTTGTCTAGGAGAAGTAAATGAAACATTTTTGAGATCTCTTTTCAAATTTTCTTTTCCTCTGGGAGGTTATTGGGGATAAAGCTGAGTAACTATGTGAATGCTATCATTTAGATTATGTTTAATTGGAATTAGAAAAAGGAAAATTAAAAATGACAGATAAAAATATGACATGAGGGAAAAGTGACAACCTTGTCTGTCCTGCAACCTCTGGTCAGAAATAAAAATAGTGCTTTTCACAGATGGCCTCCCAAATTGCATTTCTTCTTACAACGTTAAGATGTCTCTGCTGTTGTCACCAGTGTGTTTATTTGCCTTTAACTTTATGGTTTCAAAATTCATTTTGCGTTTACAGCCACTCTGCTCTCCCAAACTCTCCATGGTGACAACTGGTAGCACATGCAAAATCCTCATTTAAAGAGGGCGGTCCATACAGCTTTTGCACCTGTTATCAAATCCGCACGCAGTCATAGTGGATCACACGCATAACGCCCACTAATAGCATGTGTAATTTATTTTTAGTTGGCACAAGCTATTTAGTGCTTGTTATTTGGGATCTCTGCCTGGGTCAATGGGTCAATGGGTGACAGGTTTATTGAAGAACATTCCTGAGCAGCTGTACAGTCTTTCAGAGCCATCAGTTGTCACCAGTTTGCACTATTGCCAACTTAAGATATATTTGTTATGTTGAATGGTAAATGGACTTAAGCATATGAAGTACCTTTCTAGTCTTTCTGGCCACTCAAAGTTCTTAAACACCTCAGGAAACGCTGACTCATTCACACCATATTGACAGTTACATTCATTCACAGATGGTTTAAAGTTTCTTTATAAGTTATCCATCAGAATTAGCCAACACATCCACACTCTTTTATCCGCATTTACATGCTGCTGACACAACAGTGAGGGCAATCTAGAGGTAAGTATCTTGCCCAAGGACACATCAATATGTGACAGTTCGAGCTGGCCTCAAACCCTCAGCCTTTTGATCAATGGACAAGTGACTGTCCATATCACTGAAAAATATATGCCACCTTTTCCTTTAAATCCAAGCTTATGACCAAATCAAGGAGAAAAGCTCTATGTAACCCCCCCAGCAGTGTGTGCTTCCCCATCTATCTTAACATATTTTGATTAGATTAGACTGGATAATATTTGATAAAACTTTGTTACTAATATAACGTAATATAATATGAAGCAGCATGGCAGCACTTGTGTATAACACAGCCCAGTTTTTTGATAAAACAGGCCATTAAAATGTACTCATACACCTGGTTTTATGGTACACCATTCAGAAATGTAAAAAAGATGAGAGACTGAAAAGCTTCTTTTCACACTCAGAAAGTTTTGACTCACATTCAAACGGTTGTTTTAATACTTAACCATTGTGTGTTCTCTTTATTGTTGTTTGAGCCTAAAGTCTACTCTAGACAATGCTGGCCTCATACATGTTGACTGTGACTAGTTTACTTCTACATCTATTGTGTATATGCCAGCTGTTGTGTGTTTATTTGTTCACGCAGCTTGTCATTTAACCAAGAATTCAGCAGACACTCCTTTTGTTCTTCTTCTTCAACCTCAGGCTCTTTAGTTTTGCTGTCTTAGTGTTCATGACTTACAGAGAGCTCAGAAACAGGGGCTCCTACTGCAGTTTTGAGAAACTCTGAGCACTTACAGACAATTCACCTGTAATGGAAACTTTTTTCAGTAAACTGTTTGAACCATATTTGGTAATTCCACCTTAAAAAGTAGCTTCCCCCATATAGATTTGTCCTCATCTCAATGTGTTTTTCTGTACTTTAAGTGTTTCAATTGAATTGCTTTGTCTGCACATGAGATTTCAGGAGCACTAGCTTGCAGTTACCATTGTATTGTGCCTGCATGGTTTGTTTATCCACAGCAAAACCTTTATGTGAATTCACACTCAATGCTGACTGTATGAAAGAGAGGTTTAAAATATCCTTCTCACTGCTCTAATGGATCTGTGGCTGCAGAAGTGGCTAAAAGAGTACTTCACACTGATAGGGACAGATACATGGACACACACATGCTCTCATACACACACATGCACACACAGAGTTGTGATGACACTGGTGTAAACAGCTTCCATTTTTAACTTCTGTTAGCCTGTCTGTCTCTGACACCACTGGAAATGCTGATAAGAATTGACACAAAACTTCCATCTCTCTTAAAAGCAAAAACACATACAGAGTACAGAAGATAAAGATAGTTAAGTTAAAGTGTGCCAGCATTACGCTATTTAAAACACTTAGGGCCAGATCTACTAAAGGTTTGTGTGTATAGAAACTTGCGCAAATTTGATAGTGTGAGCAAAGCTGATCTACTAACCAGGTGCACAGAGGATTGCGTCTGTAAATGAGCAAAATAGCATACAGAATCCATTTAACATGTTTGCCTTCATGGATATGCATAATATATGTAGATTATCAGAACACTTTAAATACTGTGGGAGAAGGAGATGCAAATGTTATTATTTAGCACCCGCAATGTGATTTATCAAACTTGAAATTGATTATGGTCAGTGTTTGTGCATCACTATTAAGCATGCCACAACACGCCCACTAATAGCATGTGCTATTTTTTAGTTTGCGCACGCAAATAAGCGATTGTTATTTTGGACCTGGATCTGGATCCCGCCCTTAGTTATTAATTTTAAATCATGTTTTAAGATTAATTAATGTTAGAAATATAGTAATACACTAACCCCCAATATATATCACAACACTGGGTAAATTAAATGTTTTTCATGACTTTAAGTGGTATTTTTTCAGAACTAGAAGATTGGATTTGTTACCAAAATGTTTGCCCTACTCTCCTTCTGCATGTCTCTCTGTTCACTCACAACCCCAACATGGCTTTGGAGGACAGCTGTTCATCATAAGTCTGGTTCTGCTCAAGAAGTCTGACTTCCTTTACAGAACTTTTTATCTGTATTGCAGTACTGTGCCGCACAATACTGTAAAATATTGGTAGAGATATTTCCTACATAATGTGCCACTGTAAAATCTGCAGTATGTGGTATGTGGCATCCTGGCAGCAAATCTATAAAAGGAAACTAAACTTTACTGGGTAGATTATTTAAACAATGCTGATATTATTCATTTACGGCTTCATCCAAAATTTTAATGATCGCATGCTCAGAAAAATTAGACTTAATTCCTTAAATGTTTTGAGACCTTTCACAATGCAGGACTTCACTTTTGAGAATGTATGTAGTCACTGATTTCAATACTGCACTTTTTCCCTCAAGAGTTGACACTGTTTTTCTCTAACGGAAAGGCTTTTTTAAACCTCTAAAGAAAGAGTTGAAACACATCGATCAGAAAAGAAGGACCAAACTGGGAAATTCTCCTGTATAAACAGCCTTGCAGCCTGTGTATATGGCACTGTTGGGCATTAAAATTTTAGCAGAAACCTATTTTTTTCAAGGTTTTACTACCAGTGTAACTCCTCTTAAACATTTTTTGAAGAGTGGAGTCATGACAGGTGTCTCCAAAAGTTAATCATCAGCCTGAATCATAAAAGCACTGCTGCACATGGTAATCTCTTTGCCCTTGTACTTGTTCAGACAATCAGGATTTCAAATATACTTCTTCGGATGTTATTCATATGTTCCCTTTCAGTCAATGCACTCGGTACAACTATTATTGTATGGGATATCACGCCCTTGTGTGTAATACTGAAGACACCTCTATTCACGACTTTAAAGGCAGATGATCTGTAGTGACGTATATGAGGCCCCACCTGTCTACTTATACTTGTGTCACTACAGTCATCCTCCAGTTCTTGTGCTCTTTACCTTGCAAGGAACACTTCTGCTTAGTTAGGCTAACTATCTGCTGCTAGGCCTGTTTCCTTATTGGCAGGCTACTGCTAGGGGATTAGCTCAACAGCCCCTCTTGGTGTTAGCAACTGGCTACCTGTGGAGCGCTAATTTCTTTAGCATTAGGATTTTCGGTTTTACAGCAGGCTTTGTGTCTTGGTATGAGCAAAACTAAAGAAGTCTTCTGTTTGCCTCTGTCCTTAGGGCACTAAAGGGCAACAGCCTCTCCCCTTCAGTGCTACAGGTCTGTTCAGGTCTGTTGACTAGCGGTTTGCTTACCTCAGTGGCGCGCATGTGCTGTCCCACTGTGGGTTGAGACAACCATTGCTATAGGTAATCGGCTACAGCTCAGAGCCAGCCCCCACCATTTCCAGTCTGTAATAAACACAGCTGTAGTGGACATAGTAGCAACAGTACTGGGAAGAAATAAACAACTGGTTAAGTAAGAAAGTGATAGGAGCTGTCCCTACTAAAGAGACAAACGAAGGCTGGTACAGTTGTTATTTTGTTGTTCCAAAAAAGGGGAGTGAGCTCCTTCCTATTCTAGATTTGGGAGTGTTAAAGAAATATCTAAGAACGAACATGTTCAAAATGCTAACACTCAGACAGCTAATGTGCGCCATCAGGCTGGGAGATTGGTTTACCACTGTTGACCTCACAGACGCTTACTTTCCCGTACCCGGACTACAGGCAGTTTCAGAGATTTGCATTCGAGTGCATGGCCTACGAATACCTGGTTCTGTTGTTCAGCTTGTCACTTGTCCCCAGTACATTTACTAAATCTGTCAAGGCAGCATTGGCTCCACTGCAAGATAGAGGCATTTGTACATTAGCCTATCTGGACAAATGGACTTTGAATGCAAGCTCCAGGGAGCAAGCAGCAGACTTTGTCACACATTCAAGCTCTGGGCTTTTCAGTAAATCTTTGAAAAAGCTCACTGACACCGAGTCAGCAGTTCTCTTTCCTCAGGTTAGGAATATGCTCAATTTCAAACCAAGTGCACCTGTCAGAGCACAAAGTGGCCACATTTTACCACTGCCTTGCTCAATTTCAGTTGGGATGCAAACTACGTTTAAGAGGGTAAGTACCTAGACCTTTAAATTGTGTTGATGCTGCTGTTAACATTAGCTAGCTGTGTAGTGCTAAGTTAATTTAAACCAACACTATGTAGTTTTTCCACCCTAATGTAATATTACTCGAGTCATTGTGATGGTACCTTACAACAGGTTGAATGACACCTCTGTCATAGTCTGAGGGGGTCTGTAACGCCTTCACTGGCACAATGTAACTTTGAGGTGAATGGTAGGAACACTTTCACACTAAAAAGCTACACATTTTTACTGCTTTGACTACTTTACGGCATACGTCACTTCCCCCTTGAGGCGAAAGCTACACATTGGGAAAAAGAGAATATAAGGCAGTTTTTCTGTTTTTAAAACAGATTTGATGAACAGAATTTAGTTAAAAATAAATACGCACTTATTTTCCTAACAGAAATAGGGACCTCTGGCTCACACTCCGAGACGAAAAAAAGAAAGTGGGAGAGTAACAAGCTAAATGCCTGGACAGGGATAGACACTGGCCCGGCGTTCACTCGCTGGCATGAGCTGAAAGACAAGGACAGATGTCGGATTTTGCCATGTTATATTTGGACTTGTAAGTACATGATGATTTATTTGAAAAGAAACGTGATCAGACTGTACCTTATCAGTCCACATGGTTTATTTGTTGGTTTATTTATTTGAAGGATAGAGGATTCTTCTAGTATGTCTCTGATAAATTTACCAATCGAGTTGTGACGTTTTATGTGAACTGACATTTTCTGATGCTTTTGTTTCAATGATTCTCTGCATCTGCATGGTGCCAGCACTCCTGTATATTGAACCTCCACTGTAGGCAGATCACCTGATGTGATCTCAGAGGATCGAATGAAACATTTTTAAATGGGAGTAATGTTGTGTCTGTAACTAAATTCCAATGCCAATACTTACATATGAAAAATACAATGAAAGATTTGGGGTGTGACAGGATGCTGTAAGAGGAGAGGTGTGTGTTTGCACGCATATGTGTGTGTCTGAATAGAAGACATGGGGAAATAAAGAGCCCCTTCCTACAAGATATGGGGGGAAATGGCTATGTAATTTGAATTTGATTTTAAATAATCTATCTTATATACTGTTTCATTGTTGCCACTAGTGCATCTGCTAGTTTGTGTCAAAAGCCAGCAAACTGCACATATATGTATGTACAATATTCTCATGTTTGTACTGCAAATCAAATTTTCTTAATTCTATATACAGTACAATGCTTAACAAATTTGTTACACCACCTGTCATAAAAACGAGCAATCAAAAATATTCTATAAATCTTTCAAAAACTTGTTCAAAACTGAAAATTGTTATGTCCTGAAAATGTATATCCAACAAAATTGTCACTGGGCAAACATTTTGAACAGGAATGAAGAATTTTAAACTGAAATCATCTTTTTATAACGAAATTTGAGCTGGCTAACTGGGCCTCTCTAAGAAATCAGAAATTAATCAAGCAGAACATTTAACCATTAAAAATGAATTTTCTGTCAGGAATAATTCTGTCAGAAATAACTATAATCTGACATCTTAATCAAGAAATAATAATCTGCTTTACTGTTTTTTTTTTGTTTCTGTTAAATGAGATGAACTGTATTTTAGCACTGAAAATATCATTTTGGTTAAAGAGCTTCTACATACTGGTGCATAAATCATCACAGAAACATAGAAAACTATGAGACACTATGAGATAATTTCTTACAACCCTTGTATTCAATGATGGAGCAAATGTCTAATGTCACTAAAAATTCTCAATTCTTTTGACAGAGGACCCTTCTGTTGGGGAGGATTCACTGTCTGTCAAGACAACATTCGAAGACCTATCCTGACATCTCTACCGTCAAAGACCATATGGCTTGAACATTTCTCTGGAGATGTAAGAAAATGATAGACAGGATGTCTGTGGAAATGTGCTCAACAAATACCCATTCTTCAGGATACCAGCTGGAGTAAGTATCCTTGTAATACTTGAATGCCTACAAGGGAGTGTTATTGAAACTTTTAAATTTGTTAAGGAGAAGACATGTCAATTATTACTAGTGAAAACAAGTAAAATTACCATTCAAAAAGTTGAAGTAACATAATCTGGACTCACAACTGTATCAAGACTTAAATCATATAAGCTAAAATTACTTGTAATGACAAACTGAATATAAATAACAATGTGTTGATATTTGTTCTTTAGTTTTTTGACAAAGTTAGAATCCATCAATAGTTTCTGTTGTTGCCTCAGCTCAACAGTGTTTTCCTAAAAGTACTAAAACTTACTCCATATTGCAAACTTTCAAAACAGTACACTAATGCAAGGCAGGATGATAACTGAAGATCTATCAGGTACTTGCTGCCTTGAAAATTACTTTGTAAACTATTTTGTTGTAATTGCCACATTGCACATTCTGTTGTAAAAGTAGGATCTTTACTGTTGAAGATATCAACTTCAGGGCCAGGCTTATCCTCTCGCCATCCCTTCTCAGAGGAAAAACATAAAATACTTCACCACCCTGGGAGAGGTAGGTATTAGGACTGGGCTTCTGGAGTGAGCCGATATGATACGAATCTTGATATACTGTCTCCAATCCGATATATTAGAGATACATATACAGCGACAAAAGATGTTGTACAATAGGATTCACCACTCACAATGCAGTGCAATTTCACACAATCTGACTCAACACTGTGCAATCCAGTGCAAGACAATGCAATATGACGATGTAAAGGAATGATGCTATACAATTTAATGAACCAAAGAAAATTAGGACTTTTCACAAACTGGCCTTTTTTTCACAGGTCATAAGTGCAGTGTGTGTATCTTATGTTTGCATTGCAGAAACATTTTAAACACCTGGACAAATGGACAAAAATGTGCACTCTTTTAAGCAGCAATTAGACTCACCAATGAGTGGCTATGAGTATTTTCTACATTACAAACACTAAAATAAATTAACTGTTTAACAAAGAGGGCTGTCATAACTGCTGACAGTCTTTACATAATGTAAGCTAGCACTAGCAGTGTTATGGTTCTTTGAAAATGAAACACCAGACTTACAACAAAAACAATAACAGCTTAACAGAGACATAGGGCCTGACCTACTAAAAGTTTGCGTGTATAAAAGCATGTGCAAACTTGATAGCGCACACAAAGCTGATCTACTAACAGGGTGCACAGAGGATTGCGTCTGTCAAATGAGCAAAATAGCATGCGCAGTCCATTTAGCGTGTTTGCCCTCATGAAAATGCAGAATACAGGCAGATCATCAGAACACGTAAAATACTGGGAGGAGGAGATGCAAATGTAATCATCTGGCACCTGCAATGAGACTTATCAAATCCGCAAATGATTGCACGCGGTGTTTTTGCGTCTAAATTTAGTACGTTTGAAAAGCAGGTGCAAAAAAGGCAAAGCATTACGCACAGAGGGCTGCGGTCATTGTGGTGAGAAACAGGGGTCGCATAAACGGAATATTTTATATCACTGACTGAAATTTTTGATGAAGAATAAAAAGCCTTGGATGCTGTCTGTCATTATGATGGACTGGAAATAAAGGGACAATTAAGTGTCGCTTCAAACTAATGCAGACGCACGCGTAAAGTAAACCCTCTCTGTTTTGCGCTCTTAATACATCGTGGAGGTCATTTAACCTGTGTAAAAAAATATATATATATCCTTTCATAGCCATAATCACTCTGTTTGTCACTCAGAGCTGACTGCATCACACTCTCCTCGCACTGACAGTGAGTTTAGGAGCTGTCTGTGCGTGGAGAGTGTGATGGAGTCAGTGTGTAATAGGCAAGAGTACCCGCTCAGTCCGTGTGTGCGTAACTGTAAGACTGCTCTTCACATGAGCGGTTATTGGTGATGAAGCTGTGTAACTATGTGAATGCTGTCATTTAGATTATCCTGAAGATTCAAAAGCAAGGCAACTGGACTGTGTAGAGTTTGTTGGGAAGACGTTTCACTTCTCATCCAAGAAGCTTCTTCAGTTCCAAATGGCTGGTGCTGGAAGCAGATATTTATCTTGCTAGAGGAAAAAACAACAACAAAGGAAGGGAGGAGTTGGAGAACGACTCATAGAAACTTATCCCAGGGTGATGTAACCCCTGAGAGTCGTTACCCTGAATGGGTCATTAACTCCCCCTGTCATGTGAGGTGTTATGGTCACATGTGCCCAGGTGTGAGCGTTTGGAGAGCTTCCTGGGGAGAGAGCTTCGTACTGCATTATATGTAGGTGAGAGGTTGTGCCTGAGTCCACCACCTCTGTTAAGAGAAGGCTTCTCCAGTCTGGTGAAGATGGCTTCTTTAACTCCTCTTTCAAACCATCTATCTTCTCTCGCCAACACCTGTACATTGCTGTCCTCAAAAGGACAGCAATTCAGGGTAACGACTCTCAGGGGTTACATCACCCTGTGATAAGTTTCTATGAGTCGTTCTCCAACTACGTCTTCCCAACATACTCTACACAGTCCAGTTGCCTTGCTTTTGAATCTTCAGGATGACCATGACCTGGATGAATGAGAATCTACACAGACATTTAGATTATGTTTAATTGCATTCAGAAAAGGAAAATTAAAAATGACGGACAGAAATATGACATGAGGGAAAAGTGATGACCTTGTCCGTCAAAATGACAGACAGCAAAAAAAGAAAAATACCGCAAGTGTGTTCATTTGCCTCAAACTCCATGGCTTCAAATTTTGTTTTTCATTTGCAGCCACTCTGCTCTCACAAACTCTTAATGGTGACAGCCGGTAGCACACGCAAAATCCTCCTTTAAAGAGGGTGGTCCGCACCACTTTTGTGCCTGTTATCAATTGCACATGCAGTGGCTTATCTGTCGTAAGAAACTGAGAATAAAAGAAATTGTTGAAAAAATTAAATTAAAAAAATGTAAAACAAACACCTTGTGGCCACTTAGAAAAGTCCATGTCGTCTTCCATCCACTTCACACTAAATCAAACGTTCACACGTTCCATGGACTCTTTCATGATTCCTCAAAACAACTCCAGTATCCATATGCAGCACACCACAGCAGCATACATCTTTTACTGTGCGCATACATCTGCGGCACGTGTTAGAGGTCTAGAGCTGAATAAATAAAATAACAATTAAATTAAAAAAAACTTCTAAATGGAACAAATTGTTGAATGGATCAAGTTATACCGAAAGAGACATTTAACAAACAATCTATCTCACTTTCCATACCCAGTGCACTTGCATCCTGCATGTATGTGTCTGTGTATCAATACAAATCGGTTTATTTTCTCAGCCCTAGTAGGCATCTATATCTATTCATGATATGACCTGAATCATTGACTTTAAATATATACAGTATATGCTAGGGTTGTCAAAAATATCAATACTCCAAAAAGTATCGTTATTTAAACGCTGTACAATACCAATTTGCCATGGTGCACTCTACAGGCAGCGCAGCAGGCAGACACTGTCCGGCAGTCGAGAGAGCCCTCACTGTTACCCCGCTTGCTGTCCTACGCATTACCGCTGCGCGTAAGACAACTAATTTGCGCCTTAACACCTTAAGGACCGGCACCCTAGCCTTCATAAAGAATTCCGACAGGTTAGTTATTAGCCATTTACCGCAGCTAGTGCACTACTGTAGTTCGCGCTAGCCACGTTTAGCTTGCTGCTCAATGACTGTTGGTTGTTTTGTTATTGAGCAGCAAGACTGCTCAATAACAAAGACTGAAGACTGAAGTAGAGAGAAGTCGACCTGCCTCTAAACCTGAGCAATTACATCCAACTCTACCCTGCTGTTTGAAAAACTACAAAAATATGATCCCAAGTCTCCTGAAGTTTTGAACTTAAACAGGGAAGTCCTGCCCTGTTTTTTATTGTGTTGTTTTTTTTCATTTTCTGATTATTTAATTATTTATTTAATTGATTATTCATCTGCTATTCTTTTTTTCATGTTAATAAAAATGTTTTTTATGCCTTTCTAAGTATTTGTCATTTTTTATCGAATCGAAAATGGTATTGAATATTGAATATCTTCTCAGGTTGCGATATTGAGTTTGAAATTTAGTGTTGTGACAACCCTTGTATATGCACATATAAATCCTGCATAGTTATATTTATTTTTTATATGTTAATGCACACATATTACAACTTATGTGAAAGGACTAGAATGGCTTTGGATTGGTTACAATGTACTTACCATGCGCATACTAGATTTTTCATGTGTTTGCTGACAAAAACGTTCTAAAAACTAGCTTACCTTTTTTAAAGATCATAAAAAATAGACTTATCAAACAGCCAGTAAACAAATTTTGATTATATACCAAATAGACACTTAGCAGTATAAAAATATGAATTTGTGTAAGTGTTTTACGCATCTGTACTCTTAAATATCATATGTAGGAATTAAGGTGCTAAAATGGCATAAGTAGTTCTTTGATATATTTGCTGTGTACTTCAGCTATCCCACATTTTCTAACACAGTCTAACTAGGGAAATCCACAAGGTTACTTGTCTGGAACAAGCAGTTAAAACATGATTTGAAAACACAATTTTTATCTATTTTCTTAATTCAAGAATAAAATGTGCAAAACATGAAAAGAATCCCCTGGTTTGACATTGTAAATACACTAAAAAAAAGACTGAATAATATACAGACTATTTTTTACTTTCTCCTACACTTCAAAATTTCCAGGATTAGTCACTAGAAAGTGCATGCACACAAACAGCTCTAAAAAAAATTGCAATTCAATTGTAAGCTAATCAGATTGTGTCAAAGTCATTAGGTTATTTGTTACAAATTGTTTGTTCATTTTTGCATGTTTTTCTTTTCCAATTAGATGGAGTAGGTGTGTGTCAGTGCACATGCCTTGATAAGTTGGGCTGCCATGAATAGTTGACTAGTCATGAAGACGTCGACGATCAAAATCATTGACTACTAATTTAATAGTCGATGTTGTTGGTTTTTGGTTTTATTAAACGCTGTTTCCTCTCAAAACTGTAGCTGTACCTTCTGCTGTCTTGTCTGCCTTTCTGTCCTTGACACACATGCGCAGTAGTGGTAATCGGGGTCAGCAGGGATGTCACCGGAAGAGTAATGCCCAAACAGTATCATGGTTAGCCGGCAACGGAGCTCGAAAGTTTGGGAGCATTTTACCAAAACAAAAGAGAAGAATGTGCAATGCAAAATCTGCAAGGGAGAACTTGCCCCTCACGACAGTACGATGGCGATGCATAAGTATCTGAAAAGGAAGCATGTCGTGGCTGATTCAATCTCTGACACAGAGGGACAGTCGTCTCGGTGAGCTAATTGGCTAGTTAGCTGCTAACATTAGCGTTAACTGTGAACGTTAACATTAACGATGACGATTTCATTAGCCCTAGAACACATATGTTATGTGTTTGCTGTAATGTTATAACAGCTACAAAGTTCATTAAAAGTTGAATGAACTACCATCTTAATTGTCTTTATTTGTGGTTAGCACATACCTTAAACACTTTAAGCTGGAAGCTAATGATGGTTATACAAGAGCAGCTGCATGCTGGTCAGGTAAGCTGCAATTCATGCATGACGTGATTAGTCGACTAATCGCAAAAAATAATTGTTGACTAGTCGATTATCAAAATAGTTGTTTGTGGCAGCCCTATTGATAAGGCTTTCATAACTGCCTTCAGTATATATTTTGCTTTCAACGTTGCTTACCCACCGCAACAGAAAAACACAATGACCTTCCTTCTGAGGTGCATTGTCACAATAGTAGAAGAAGGAGACAAACCCATTCCTGTGACTTTACTCGAGCAATACACTTTCTGTGCAGGGTCATTATGCCTCAATTGCACAGGTGCCCAAAATGTACCCAAAGAACATTTACTCTGGTGAAATTCATTCAACATGTTGGACTTTTCATGTTCATAGGCCAAATTTTAGTATCACTTGTGGTGTAAGTGACTGCCTCTTACATCATTATTGAAAAGCAAAGCTTTTTAATGTTCAAGTTTAAACAGACAAATTGGTTCTTTTCCAGAAATTATACTGATTAAAACACAATGTAATTGGATTAGTTAACGTGATTTTTAAAGTAATGTTAAATGGTTTATACATTTGATTAAATATCTGGAAATGTTTTGACCTCTATTGAAGGCCTCATCGAGGTACAAAATACCCTGTCGCTCCAGCAGTACTAATTATGTACCTTCTTATGTGGTACCTTTTGTACCAGGGCATAAAGGTCCATTTTTGTCCACTGGGGTCTGTAATGTATTTTTACAGGTCCAGAGCGGAGAGTACTAAAATGTACCAGAATTCAGAGGCACATGCACAACCCTGCTGTACCCTAGTATTAGGTCCCCTTAGGTCCATTTCTGCCCCTTGATTTATTTGTGTGTTCAGAAGCTGCTGGATAAGGTTCTCTCTTTTACCCCAATCAAAGTGTATCTGGCAGCCATATCCGCCTGCCCTATTGGATTTGGGGGGGTGATGCCAGGTGTTCACCCTCTTTCCATGCACTTATTAAAAGGAGGCTGAGGCCTGCAAAGGGAATGGGTGACCTTCAAGCCTTATCTGTGCTTCCTTCTTGTACCCATTTCACTTTGGATGGCTCTAAGGTTACATTGTGCCCCAATGTGGCACATCTACCATAGGTTATACCTACAGCCTATAGCTCTATGACTTTTGAGCTCTTGAGCTTCTGGTCACTACCATTTTTGTCTGAGGGGCAGAACAGGTTTCACTCTTTATGCTCCTGCACTATGCACATACATGGACGCCACCAGGAGTGTGCCTTTGTGTGACTAACTGTTTAGTTTGCTAATCTGACCAAGGGCGGCCATCTCACTGGATTGTGGCGGCTATCTCCCTAGCATACAGCAGCAAGGGATCATCATTGTTGGAGGACATTCACCAAGGGGCATGGCAACATCATGGGCGTTGTTTAAAGGAGTGTCTGTGGCTGATACCTGTGCTGCAGCCAGTTGGCCATCCCCACACACTTTTGCTTTATTGTTGGGACATGAGAGCCTCTTCTGTGGCTCACTCTGTCCTTTTTGCTGGGTCTACTACACACAGAGTATGGGTTAATATGTGTTGCACCAAGTGAATCATTTGAAAGGAACGTAATGTTATGGCTAAAGCTAATGTTCCCTGAAGAAGAGGAACGAGGTATAACACTAGGTTGCCATGCTGTGCAGTTGAGCTCGATGAAGAGCTGCTGTCAAACTGGAGGATGACTGTGATGACAAGAGAATATGTAGGCAGGTGGGGCCTCATCAAGTCATCACAGATCATCTGCCTTTAAAGGCATGAATAGAGGTTTCCTCAGTAAGCCATGTGAGAGCATGATTTCCCATACAATATGTGCTGTACCCCATTCTTCTCCTTCAGGGAACAGTAGTTATAATCATAACATTATGTTTTGGCATCTCTGGCTTAGCAGGGTGCTGCTGTTCTACAGTTTGGCATCAATGTTGAGCTACTTGTGTTGTTCATCATTGTCCCTTGTTATTTACATGCTGTTTTTGCCCTACCTTGTTCCTGTTCAAAAAGTGTCAACATTTTTTATTTGAAACAAGACCCAATTAAAACATCAACGTCTTAACTCACCATGTCTTTATGCTCTCTCATATGCCTCCGATCTCATACAAGAGGGGCCAATTTAGACAATGCCCTTGACAAAAGAGTACTGTTCCAAATATTTTTGTCACATTTATGTTTTCCTTCTTAATGATATTTCAAAGTGTTTCAACATCCCTGCTTGATACACATATTGGTGTGAATACAACTCTTTATTTGCAAACAATATATCTACAACATGTTTCAAAAAAACTATTCTCTGCCAGAGTGGGCCAGAGGTTATGTTCTGTCCAGTGTACAGAGGGGCTCCTGTCCTTGATGCAGTACACAAGGGTTTGAATCAAGCCTGTGCCCTTCTCTGCATGTCTTTCTCCACTCCGTTATCCACAATGTTTGATGCTATCCACTGTCTCTGTCTGATATATACATGAAATAAAAAGGTAAATCTTTAAAAAGAAAAAAAAAAAAGAAAAAAAGAAATCACATTCTTAGGTGGAATAATCCTATCTTTTTTTCTAAAATGCATTCTCATAACTCAAACCACATCTGTTGGCCATTAATGAAGATAGCCTATAGAAAAACCACTCTGATTCTGAAATTTATGATGAGCTATTGCACACCTTATCTCTCTATCAGTTTCTGTGATCTAGTTTTGCAGGAAATCAGTTAACACCAAAAACCAAGCTGAATTTAACTTGATCATTAATTGTGGAAAAAAAAAAGAAAAACTTAACTGGAGCCTCTTATTCTCTGCTGTGCATTTTTTTAAAGTCACATGTAGCCATGTTTATACGAGGTTATTTTGTTCACATTTGAATGAATACATTTCTGCACTTGAGGACATTCAAAAACACTTCATCAATGTTTTACAAAAAAATGGAACTGGCTCGTGTCAATCAGCTCACATTTCATTCCGTAGATAAAACTGTCAAACAGAAAAGAACACTAATGTTAAAATTACATGTCAAAATAGTACCATACTGTCTCCAAAATTGTGCTTTATCAGTTTGTGCCTCTGATTTCTCCTTGGATGTGTCCATACGCACCACCTCTCATGGCATCTCTGTCTGCTGCAACAATGCATGGCCACAGTCTGCTCTCACGTTGACAGGCTCATGTAGTCTCAGGGCTACATAAGCTAAACTGATGAAGCGAGCAGTGAGGCTGCCCTTTTGAATGGTTCCCTTTGTAATGACATTTCATATCAAAGTAAATCTTGCCCTGAATTAATGATCTTGTCAATGATAGAAGCAGAGATGAAAAACCCAGCTTTGAGACCTTCTATTACCGTTGCTGTTTAAATATCCTCCAGTTCATTGATTAAACTGCTCTTTAGCAAGAAATCAGAAAGGATATGTAAAACTTGATGCTGCCATTTTCAGTGTGAAAAAAAGATTTTTGAGTGATTCTTTTGGTCCCAAGCAAGAGAGATTATTTACCTCTATTTGGAGAATCTATCCATCTCCATGATCTGTCACCTCCCTTAGCTCTCCAGGTCAGCAGCCCTCATGGCCTGGCATTAGTTTATGAGAAATTGAAAGGCTTAGGGGCTTAGGAGCTTAGATCGTATTCACATAAGCAGTCTAGTAGACTAACAGCCAGATCCTCAAAAGGATAACACTGCTTTTGCGATCGCTAAACCTGTGCAAATGAGAGAAAAAAATAGCGTGCAATCCACAAAGCATACGCAAAGGGTGAAATGCATGCAAACCGAACACAAACTGCACTGCCACTCCTAGTTGCGCCGGTCCAATTTGCATGCATGTAAATTAGGGAATATTCATAAATTCAGCCCAAAATTGCCCCCTTCCTATGCAAATAAGCCTCATTGCAAATACCACCTAATCCACAAAGACCAGCGCTAATTGCCACAGGCAGTAAAGCGGTGCTATTTAAAGCCAGTGAGACCCGTGTATTAAATCTGCGCAATATCCCTCTCTCCCTCTCTCCCTCTCTCACTCTCTCTCTCGCGGAAGATGATTGCAAATTGCACTCAGGGCTGTCATGCCAGGACTCTCCGGTAATCATGGCAGCAGTGTATTGTAGCCAGGCGAAGGCACCATGGCACGCGAGATGGCAGGCGCGCAAAAGAAGGGATTTATCGGAGGAAAATACCACTTTTTGATTTAAGTGACAATGAAATCATTTGCAGATACCGGTTGCTAGGTCGCATGATCCTTGTGTTGCTAGATGACATCAAGGATGACATTGAGCCTGTCACCCAGAGATCCTATGCTTTACCTGGCATTGTCAAATTAGTGTCTACATTACAAGTTCTTCTATAAGGCTCTTTCCAGAACCCCATTGCAGGCGTCTCAGGGCTCTCACAGTCATCCATCAGCAGGGCCATGTTTCTGCATTTATTTTGGCTGTTACAATAACAAAGGCCAAAATAAATAAATAATAAAATAAATAAATAAATAAATAAAAAACCCTGAATGAACAACAACAAAAAAGACAAAAAAAAGCGACACCTATGGACATATGGTCCTTTGACCACTTTGAACCACTTTGTGTTCATAATAAATAATTTGAAGTTTTTTTCTTAAGGGGCACAATTAATACTTTGACATTGATACACTTGGCGGCTGTGTCTCAGGAGTTAAGGGTCATCCACTAAATGCGGAATGCTTCACTAAGTAATTGGATAAATCAGTAATACCCAAACAACCCCGAGAAATAAATGCAACTCAACTTCTCACCCTGACAATAGTAATTCAGCGGCCTCAGTGATAGGTCACAGTGGGCTTTATGTTGACCTAAAGACAGGACAGCGGACAGCTCTGCACCGACTTGTTTATGTTGTTAAGATGCAATCGCACTTGTGTCATGAAAAAATTTAATTAACTGTATACTACAAATCGACCTTAACCCATTTATCCACTGAAGATCATCAGGAGGAGTCTTTCCATTCACACACAATAAATCAACATATAAAGCCTTAAGCATTTCTGGAAACACATGAGTCTGAAAACCAGAACAAAAAGTGAATGTCAAATGAGGTCATTATAAATTAAATTTTTTTTTCTGCTGGATGGGCCAGGCATCGGATTATCTAAACAAGGGTGGCATATTAATTTATGTTAGCCTATATATTTTTTTTTAACAAACTAACCCAAGTTAAACATATGACACACGCTACAAAAATGGGCCTTTTTAATATACATACCTTGGAATTCTTGTAAAACACACTCGCCCGTGTCGATTCCCTTCAGGCCAACAATTTGCTCAGACTGGAGGGTCTGCTGAACTATGTCCTCAAGATCTGCAAGATCTATTAGACGTTGTTCCTGGGGTGGCCCCCCGCCAGTTGCAGATGCTTGGTTGTGGTTGTATGAAATCTTTTCATTGGTCCTGCGCTTCAGATCATGCCATCTTCTTATGCACTCTGGAGGAGAGCGCTTGCACACACCAACTGCAATGACACAGTGGGATATAGATTCCCATATACAACTTTTCTCTGTTGCAGTGATATATTTAGATTGCAGTTTATATGTATGTCTCTGCACCTCGTCAGTGAGGACTTTGAGTTCTAGGTCAGTAAATTGTTTTCTTTTTCTGTCCGACAATGCCATTGTCTTATCAACTGTGATCTTGGAACAAAGCCACCTATATGCCACATGGCTTATTGCAATCAGAGGCGCAAATTGCCAAACTGTGTGGGCGTGTTAGCGCCAGCATATGATTAGAGCAAATTCTTTTGAGGATAAGGCACTAAAGCAGGGCAGATTGCGTGAGCTAATTCTGCGCAAATAATGGCGCTATTAGCAGGAGCAATCCATGCTTTGTGGGTCTGGCCCTTCATTTTGCGTGAAATTGCAACACTGCATTCTTTATTTGGTTTGGCTGACTTTCTCAGTGCACTTTGTCAAGCAGTGCAGAGGCTGTCAAATGTTTTGCAATTTAGCCACCTATCATCAGCTAAGGCTGTAACTGTGGATTTTGTTCCTGCCAACCATACTCTCATGCACTATGACCTAGAAATACACAACTGGGTATAATGGAACATATTGTAGCTTGAAGCAGTTGGTCATTATTTTGAGCTACAAAGTAAAGACAAACTATCACATCACATCAACTTGCTTATTGTAGCTGTATCCAATATACAGTTCACTCATTTTTGATTTGCTTCTCTTGTTTGGTCCTTTTTTCGGTTCTGACTGCTTCCATACCCACAACACAAAAACAAATGTGGACCCTTGCTTTGGAGCACACAAAAGTTCATTTCTTTGATCCTCACTAGAATCTTTTGGCCTTTTTGCACCACCAGAAATCAAACAAACTTTCCAAAACAGTGGACCAGAGTTTTTTTAGGCCAGATTAAAATTGTTAGGTGTGAAACAACCTTAATTTAGCAAAATCTCAACAAAAAAGTTATCTTTGGCCAAGATCTTTGTTGTGAGATGTAGCTAGCAAAGTATGTTTGTGTTTAGTCTCATTATTTCTTTCAGAAGTAACACAATTATTTTGTATAGCACCTATTGTTAAATGTAACTAATGACTTCAAATAAAAATAATACTGAGTGGTAGAAAGAACAAATCTCCCTTGGTTAAGCCAAATGAAAATTAGTTAAGTTTGTAACTGATATTATTACTAATATCAGTAAAAATATCAGTTACTTGCAATATATTAATATTGCAAGTAACACTTAACGTACCTTGAAGTGAGAGAAACTACAATGTCACATTATTGCTAGGATATACAAGTTAGAGATCATTAAAATGCTTTTTTATTTATTATTTCGAGTGTGTTTGTGCTGAGATACAGAGAATATGTGTGTGTTTTTTGAGTGAGGGAGAAAGAGCACTGCAGTTTATGTTTGCCTAACTCTGAGCATGCATAGGTGTGTGTGAACATCAGTAAATTTGTTTCATTATGAGACAGATAAATGACACAGCAACTAAAACATAAAACATGTTAAAGCAAAACTCTTAAATCTAGTGACAGATTGGGAAGAAAGTCTAATCATGGTGTTTGAAGTAGGTCCTTATGAAGACAAATACCAGGTAACGGGTCAGGTTCTGGTAGAGAGATTTTGTAGATGCAGGTTTGTAAAACAGCACGTGCAGGACTCTGATGCAGGTCTGTTTCATCTCTTCCGCCTTCTATGTCTCTGTCTCTCTATTAAACACCTGAGGGAGGGGTAAATGTGACCATGATATTTTTCTCTCTTTGCCAAGATTTATATGTTAAACACCTCCCCAGGTGACAAAATGACCTTAAGTTTGGCAGAGAAAGTGTCTTTAAGTGGTTTGGCTTGTGTGTGTGAGTGTGCATTATGTGGCATCAGGGAACACCTACAACCTGAGGCACTCAGTGTTATTCTCTCCTTTCCATCTTTCCCCCTAAATCAATGTCTTCACACCTTTTGCACTGTGTGCCCCTTCCCCCCTTCTCTCCCGTTCTGATGCTTTCTACCTCCTTATCCTCTCCTAAACTTTGCCTTTTATCTTCCCTCTCACCTCTCTCAGCTGGAGTAATAGTCACAGTTTTTGTTTTGGTTCCTTTTGCTCTCTCTATTACCAATGGGGAGTAAAGCTTGGTTCATATATATATATATTTTTTTTTGTTTGTTTTTGTTTTTGTTTTTTTGTTTTTTTTGTGTTTTTTGTTTTATTTTATTTTTTTTTTTTTGGTGATGTCTGACTCTTATTGCCCTCTATAGCTTAAGGCTGCATTAGTAAAAAATAAATTGCCATGTCTGGCGCCTGATGTGTTTCTGTGTCTGTTCATGTGTGTGAGCATAAAAATGACATGTGCAGACACTCTTATGTAATAATCTGTGGCCTTGAAAATGTCTGTCAGTATAAGTAAGTGTGGGCTATTATTCAGTATGCTTTGGTTGTGTGATTTTTTTTATCTTACTTGACTGTCAAGCGCAGATTTTCATGAACCCATTCTCATGTTTCTAATTTCTGTGCGTGCTTGTATCGTTTTGACACAGAACAAGATTACTTTATTAATGACTTCTTGTACCTGTGCAGTGCTTCTGTCATATCTCTCATTGTTTTCAACATATTTCAACTGACTTCTGAACTTTCTCAGACTCCTGTTAATGGCTTTAATGTCCAAATCTCTTCTGATGCCCCAATATGACATTTCATTTTATAGCAACAAGCAACCCTGCCACGCTCTGCCACCTCTGTTACTTGAAATTGAAATCAAAAAGGTAAAAAAAAAAACCCACTTTGAAATCCATTAGAGCTTTACCTGTATGGTGTTGTTCTTCTTCTCGAAAAAAAATCAGCTATGATGTTACACAAGAGTGCCACTAGGATGGGAATTGAAACTGTACCAAAAAGATGTTTCTGACAGAAGTCAGGATGAAAAACAGACAGATAAAATAATAATTTATTTAAAATACAGAAACAAAAGCATACACCATTACCTGTTAGCAATTTGTTAATGAAACAAATATTATAAGAATCACCAATGAGACTCTTAACATGCCCCATCCTTTCTTTATATTTTGTTTCAACAAATAAATGAATGCTTATCTGAAGCAAGTATCACATGTACTACTGAATCATTTCATCAGAAGACATTGCTGGTACAGACAACCTTTACCTATTATGTTTTTGCACAAGGATGTTTGTCCTTACATCAGTATGGACCAAGTCTTGTGGATAAGACATCTCAGAAATGTTTTGAGGGATTTTCATTCAACTTGAAAAAATGTCCATTTAAATTTAAGGGTAATCTTATTGGATTTTAGAAGTCATAGGTTAAAGGTCACAATCATAAGTCTCATAAAACACACTTGTGAATGTGTCACTTCAAGATATCTTTGAAGGACTCGTATAATACTTTGAACAAATGTCAATTGTGACTGAAGAGTAGGACATCACCAGTGTGACGTCCTACCACTGTATTGTCAGCACTTTGAGCCCATTGGCTGAGAGTAGTAAGCTCATTGCAGAGCACAGACCATAGATGACAACATGGCACTGAGCAGCTCTGAACTCACTGGGCTCACATGGGGGAAGGCTCCTTAAAGTAGCAGTAACTTTTAAAAGGCATCTCAGACAGACAATTCTTTTTACAACACAGTAATAGTCTGTCAGCAGCACCTGTCACCATTCAATAAAAGGGGTTTCACAATGTTTTACGTAATAACTATGTTGTGAATACATAGTTAACGTACGGGGGGGCGCCGGTCTAATGGGAGTCAATGCAAGTCCTTCAACTTTTGCTCAGCATGTGACCTGAGGTGTCTTTGTGATTGGCTGCTTCAACTTTGCCTGCGGGACACAGAGAAGTGTGCCCCGGACACTACCGCTGTGACTGGCAGCGAATCAGTATTGTTCTGGTGTTTCTTTTCCTCATGTGACTGGACAACGAGTGCTGTCAATCATATCAACATGTCACCCAGCAGGTATGATTATTTACTCATGCGCAACCATCTCATGCGCCCTCACGTGTTCGACCAACGCTCCCATGCGTCCCCAAGAGGCGTCAGGTACTCGGTCCAGAGAACCATCAGAGGATCGCAGAAGAGGTGAGATTCCATTGGAGAAAAAAGTCAGTAAGAGGCTATGCTACACTGAAGATTAGATTAGGATGTGTCTTTCCTAGTAGACATAACATAATTCAGGGGCAAAATTTTCCATTTTATATCACACATAGCACTAAACTATAGATTAGGAGTCACAAAATGAGTTTGCCAAGAGGACATAAATGCTTTGCTCAGTAGAACATTATCCTTTTGCAGACTTATGTTCTAAAAAATCTATGTAGTTTTTTAATTCTTGCATATTTTTACAAAACCAACATAATTTTAGAAGGAATTGGGGCTTTTAATGGGTGGGTAAGTTTGTTTTTATCTCACTAGAAGTTCATTTTGAATTTAATTGACAAAATTGATACATTATTTTGTTGAAAATATTATATAAAGGGACCTATAACAATATATTTTTAAAAATCATGGCAAAGCAGGAACAACGCACACTAAGGAAGAGTAAAAACAGATACATTCAAAGTCTGAAGTATAAAGAAACATACTAAAGATAGGACAAACTGTAATTTTAATATTTTACACAAGTACATGCAGAAATTGCAGAGGCTTATTGCAGTGCTCTATTACTGTTACATTGTGTGAAAGCCTTTAAAAAATTACAAAAAAAGAATTGATGATGCTATCAAGTTATGTGTTGCAATTTGCTGGTTAAAATTGTGATTTTTTTTTTTGTCCCAAAAGTGTAAACAACACATTATTTACCTCTTAGGTGTTTCACAGAGCTTATAACCCCACCCAAAATTTCTTAAACCTTACAAATTTCAATTTTAAATAAGCCCTTTAAATTCAGTTATCTTTGCCAAATAGGTTACTTTCCACTTTCAGTGAAATCTGTCTGAAAATAAACTGTATGTCCATTACAGAAGTATTTTTTAATCTACTGGAGCTTTTGGATATGACACTTACCTTGCACCTTTCCAGCTTGTACCATTGTGCACAGTATAAAATCAATGAAAACAGACCAACAAAATGTATCATCCTGCCTCCAAATGTAGTAGTTTTGTTATTGCAACTTAACATGTGATATAAAATAATAAAGATAAATATAAATATATACCATATTGTTATTTACTATCAAGATTTGAAAAGGCTGTAGTTTGAAAGTGGTTACAGATAAAGGCAGACTGTCATCAAGAATGATCTTCGGTATGACCTAAAAGTTAGGATGGAAGTAAATTCATGTATCTAATTTTCATATTATGACGTCATGAGGTGGCAGCGATATTGGGAAATATTCAATTTTGATATCAAAATTTCAAAAGGTTGTAGTTTGAAAGTGGCAAGAGATTAAGGCAGGCTGTCATTGAGACAAATCTTCAGTATGACCAAAAATCTGCAATGGAAGTAAATTTACTAATGTAATTTGCATATTATGATATCATCGGGTGGTGGCCATATTGGAAAAAATTCAATTTTGATATGACAATTTATAAAGGTTATAGTTTGAAAGTGGTAAGAGAAAAAGGCAGACTGTAACAGAGAAAAATTTTCAGTACGACCCAAAATTTGGAATGGAAGTAAATTCACTCATCTAATTTGCATATTATGATGTCATCATGTGGCAGCCATATTGAAAAATATTCAATTTCGACATAAAAATTTCAAAAAGGTGTAGTTTGAAAGTGGTTAGAGATAAAGGCAGGCTCTCATTGAGAAAAATCTTAAGTATGACCTAAAATTTGGAATGCAAGTAAATTCATTAATGTAATTTGCATATTACGACGTCAGCAGGTGGCGGCCATATTGGAAAATATTCAATTTGAAATAAAATTTCAAAAGGTTGTAGTTTGAAAGTGGTAAGAGATAAAGGCATACTGACATGGAGAAAAATCTTCAGTATGACCCAAAATTTGAGATGCAAGTAATTTCACTCATCTAACTTGCATATTATGATGCCATCAGGTGGCGGCCATACTGGAAAATATTCCCCTTTATATGACAGTTTAAAAAGGTTGTAGTTTGAAAGTGTTTAGAGATAAAGTCAGATTGTAATTGAGAAAAAAATCTTGAGTATGACAATATGTGGGACGGGAGTATCTTCACTAATCTTATTTGCATTTTCTGACACCATCAAGTGGTGGCCAAATTCGAAAATATTCAATTTTGATATCAAGATTTCAAAAGGTTGGAGTTTGAAAGTGGTAAGAGATTAAGGCAGGCTGTCATTGAGAAAAATCTTCAGTATGACCCAAAATTTGGAAGGGAAGTAAATTCATTAATCTAACTTGCATATTATGATGTCATCAGGTGGCAGCCTTATTTGAAAATATTCAATTTGATATAAAAAATTTCAAGAGTCCTACTGTGACATAGAGTCCGTGTCGGGTTCCCCTTTGGTCCTGAGCTACCGGCTTGGTGGACTTCTGGGTCCAATGTAGTTTCAAAAGGGCAGTTTGGCCCGAATTCAGCTCAGCGCCGTGGATCCAGAGGAGAGGTCCCAACCTGTGATGGTCCCGTAGTTCAACGAGAGATGTGATGTCTTAGGCTGGACTTCTGCAGTTTTGGTCTTCGGATGAACTGGATCTTAGAGGTTTTGATCAGCAGGATAATAAAAAAAGAGACGGTTCTCTTATCCATCTCAAAGTAGGCTTAATTGAAGGCCACACCATCCGCCTCCAAGGTAAATAAATTAGAATTGTGATTTGCTCTAAGGGAACGTCTTTAGAGAGTTACAGCTGGCTTATGAAGAAAAATCACGGGTGCGTTACAAAAACTTGTAAAAACAAAGGAAGATGCGGAAAGGGAAAGGGGACGTAGACAAGACTAAAACAGACGCAGGACAAGACTAGACAAAACTACAACTAAACTGGACTGGACAACTACTGAGGAGCGGGGCTCCGTGGAAGTCTTTTGTCTCCTGTTTACTTCTGGGGCATTGTCATGTCGGGGAGGAGTCATCCAAGCGGTATCAAACTTTTATCAACTTTTAATTTGGCCAAAACTTAAGTCGAACTTTGACAACATCTCAATATAACCCATATAAACAGAAAGACAGTGTCATAGAGAATATTATGATACTAAACACTCATGGTATCATAGTAAGAAAAACATTAAACCCATTATATTGTTGAAAACACAAATAAACAAGCAATATATATATATGATTAAACTTAAATGCATAGGCTTCATTATCATTATAGGTTATACTGTCGAGCCTAGGGTATTAAAATCTTATTCTAAACATGAAATAAAACTAAAGCAGATAATATATATATTGGCATACATATGTGTTTACATATATGTCTGAGAAGCAACCGTCACCAGTTATTGCACATGGGGGCGCTGTGGTCCATGACAAGAGTAAGCATTAAAACAATTGTAGGTTCCCTTCAGGCAGGAGGTCAACAGGTCAACCTGGGTGACTGCTTTGAGGAGATTAGTGGCTGTGGCATTCCCTTCCACAAATGACTTAGTGGATGATCTTTGGCTAATACATCCTGATTTCAGCCAAAGCAGTTCTGTTTTAGGGTCCTTCCACAGAATAAAAGTCTTAGAGAAATGACTTTTGTCTCTGGCTCTTCCTGTCTCTGGCCCAAATTGAGAGGTAGTGGGAGAGGAAGTCTGCAAACAGTCCTCTCAGAGAGGTGAAGAGGCCAAATGATCAGAAAGGGGTTAACTGAAATGCAAGAATCTCTGTCCTTGAAGAGTTAAAAAGTTATTTCACGACACATGGCACAGCACAAAGACCTAGTCCACACTGACTTCACCTGAACTGTGTCTTGAGACGGCCTTCAGGGTGGGTGAGATCTGAACACACAACGCAATCTGGACGTTCGTCCGTGTTACACAGCCAGTGTAGTTCAGTGAGCCTCTGTGGCATTTCTCCCTGCTGCATCGAAGGCCTTCCTCCTTTTATGCCTTCCTTCTGGATGTAGCCCTCAAGCACGGTGTTACGATATCCTGAATGAAGTCCTTCAGTGGTTTGTGTGGACCAGCACTACACCTGGTGTAAGTGATGTGGGCATTGACCACACTGACACTCAGAACTGCATTGAAAATGAGGGTGTACCATTTCCTTGATCTGTGTGGAAAGAGGTACATTTTCATTTGTGGATCAGCTGTATCCACTCCTCCCATAAAGGAGCTGTAACTGTCAACGCACACTGGTTTCTCTATTTGACGAAACCCAGTCACATTTTCCTTGGTGCAGATATGTTTCTGAGTGCATGTGTTGCCATAAATGGTGGACAGCCGAGTGAGACGCTTCCTGTCGTGCCAAGCACAAGCCAGCAATTTATCACGCCGCATGAACACTGGATCATCTCCCCTTCTCAGAGGCAACTGGGCTGGTTTCAGGCCTCTTGGAATCCCTCTCCTGTTGCAGTTCACTGTCCCACACATTCCAGTGTCCTTAGCCGCTAACTCACTTGCTAAGGCTGGTGATGTGTAATAGCTGTCCATGTACACCTCATGCCCTTTCCCTGTGTGGGGCCAGCAGCTGATGACCAATACAATGTGTCACACCTAAATTATCATCATCCCCTGCATTTTGTCCAGTGTAGATGGACCACTGTAAAACATAGCCTGAGCTGGCCTCACTCAAGACAAATACTTTAAAGCCATATTCGTCAGGTTTTTTGGGGTTGTACAGCTTCAAGGTTGACCTACCCTTGAATGCAATGGTCATTTCATCCAAGGGAAGTTCCTTGTGTGGACCATAGACAGCTGAAAAACAAGGAACAATCAAGTCAATTCTGGGATGCACTTTGAACAGCCTATCATGACCTGGCTGACCCCTCTCAACACGGTCATCATTATTCACAAAGTGGAGAAAAGAAAGGATGATCTCAAATCTGTTTCTAGACATCACTTTACCAAAGCCAGGTGTGTGAGTTGGCCAAAACCCTGAACCCATGAAGTGACATGAAGGGCTCTAATTTCGTAGACCAGGCGCAGGTGGGGCACACCTGCCCTGCACTGTGCCTGCGCCGCGCCAACAGGGTGTGTCCAGGGCATTTTGCAAGTTTCGTGCACGGCGCAGTCTGGCGCAGGGAGGCGCACCCACGCCTCCGTCCCTCCTACCTGCGCAAGTAGCAGAGAGGGAGGAGAGAAGGCGTGAGTGGGTTTAACACAGCCAAGTTTCATCTTCACCAATCAAATGAACGCCTCTCCTCGCCTTTAAATGTGCCGCGGGCGAGGCGCAGTGACAATTTCACCTCGGTGGCGAAGATGGTCAGAGCCGCTGTCACTTTTGCAGCAACTGGGAAGGCGCAGAGGCCCCCAGGCCGCGCATAGGAGGCCACGATGCGCGTCACCGTGTGGACCACCTCGTGGGACAGATGTAATCTGTTCCTTTGCCATAAAGAGGAGTACAAAATTAAGTGATAATTACATTTAAACACAGCAGCAGGCTAATCTATTCATCATGCTTGTGATCCACCTGCATTACTGGTCTGTCATCTCCAAATTGCAGCGCCTTAGGTGATAATATATCCCCTCCTCATCCTCCTTGCAATAATGTACTCTATCTTTTTAGATCACGTTACAAACAAAGATTAAAACAGAGAAATATGGGCAATCACAGGTAAATCCTTAAGACACGAGTGACTTACATTTATTCAGCGAGCGTCTCTCTCTTTTTTCTTTTCTTATGAATTTCATGAGATGAGAGAAGCCGGATACTCCTTATCGGATGATGTGGCTGTTTGTGGTTGGCTTGAGAGATGTGAACTCGTTAGTTATGACAAACATCTCTGATCTGACATCAGACGTGACGGGACAATTAATATAGATACAAATGTATGTGCTGGTTGAGACCGTTACATTAAATAGTGGTTGTTGTGATTGTTTATTGCATTGAAATGTGCCTGACACTGTGGACACCTGTCTATGAGGTTTTGGTGACGTGTGCGCACTGTGCGCCTGTCAGCCAAATTACCACTGCACAGGGTGCGCCTCGTCTGCGCCGAGAATAGACCAGGTTGGAGCTGGCGAGCTTTCAGCGCGCCTTTGCGCGTTTTTTTGGTACGAAATTGTCACTGCGCCAAGCTGAATCTTTCGACACCTCTCCCTGGTGTGCCGTCACACCCATCTCGGCGCAGCCGGTCTACCAAATTGCCAAATTGACAAAATTACCACTGCGCAGGGTGCGCCAGGCTGCACCACCCTGCGCCACCCTGAGTTGCGCCAGAAATTAGAGCCTGAAAGCTTTCATCTTAAGGACTGTGACATCATACCAGTCATGAAATCTGGAGTTTGGTTTTGGGTTTTCCCTCTCTAAGAACTGATGGGCATATCTGTTTGTCTCATTTGTGATTAGGCTCCACAATTTACCATCCAAGAAAAAGAGACAGGAAATCATTGGGCTCAAAATTTGTCAGATTCCTGTCTCCACAATACCCAAAAGGCTCATCAAAATGTCTTATCCACTGGTGACACCCTTCCTCATCCCTCAAGTAAACCCAGCCATCATCATCATTGTAATTTACGGGGCGAGCATGAACACCTCTGCTGCCGCCACCGCTATTGGCAGTGTGTTTTTTCTTCCCGGCTTCTCCCTCGTCTGCCAATAGCTCCGCGTTTTTTTCATTCCCGCTACCACCGTCATTTTTTGTGGTGTTTTGAGCTCAGCAGTTTCATCCTCACTGGATAACTGAATGTCATCCTCAGACGGTAAATACTCCTCTTCGTAGTCAGAGTCGGCCAGGACTTGACAAAGTTCTTTGTCGACCGTGAACTGACCTCTCGGCATTAAAGTTACACATGTCCACCATCTCCTGATGAAAAGTGGTAACACTATTCAGCACTATATTTGCAGCTATGGCCTGTTTTATTCAGCAGTGTTGCTTGTTGCAATTTTGAGACTTTGGCGCCTAAAGAGTTAAAAAGAACAATAAGTTTCTTTGGCCAGCAAGGCAGATAATTCCAGAGGACAGCATCACAGTGACTTACTATAAGGCAATGAAGTCATCATCAGTACATATTCTGTCAAGTGAATAGTACAAGGGTACATCTTTTTAATACTGGTGTATTTAGGAGTCAAGTGATGCTGTGAAGTGTGGTAAAAGTCAGCATTGGAGGAGGCTGAGTGCTACAGTAGGTCATACAGAGGACTTCCACCCAGGAGACCACAGTTCCTTTATACTGTGTGAAAAATTAGTGTTTACCACTAGACATTTCCAAGCTTTGAAACACACACATACACAGCACATTTATCTCTCCACAGGGGCATAAGATGGGGAGGGATGCACTAACATTCCTGAAGCAGGACAATGGCCCAGACTGTACATTAGTACAGGGTCACAGAATTATATGCTTCTCCTTTGTCTTTAACTCTAACAAGGAAGTGATTTCAACTCAAACAACCAATCGTTTCCCTCTGTTGAGAACAAAAGGACATCGTAATTAGAGAGGCAGCGTGCTGACAGAAACCCAATAAATGTGCAATACAATGCATCTTGTCAGAGCTGTCATGAGAAGAGAAGAGAAGAGAAGGGAGAAAAAAGAGAGAAAAAAATATCTTCCTATCCTGGCTTTGCTCTTCTACCCAGTTTGTGTCTTTGCAGCTTCAAGCTTCTCTTTTAATTCTCTCCTCATTGTTTAACTCAGCCTTAATGGCAAATTGATGGCCCACACTTTTACACTCTTTGTTTTTATGGGCAATTATATGAGTTCCCCCTCTGCATAGCATCTTAGCCACTAAGTTACTTTCTAATATTTTCTGTAATTTATTCAGTTTATTTCTCCCCTTACTGCTCCTTATCAGACTTTGCTCTCCAACTCTCAGTCCAGCTCCTTCAACAGAATTTTGTGAGTTAGTTTCACTAAATATGTCATGCTTTGGGTATTCAAAAGTAAACTTTAGGGACTTTGTCCACAGCTTCACAGCGATCAGTACCATTTTGGCAGAAAGATACATAGGCTGTTGAGTGTACTGAAGTAACACCAAAACAAAGCATCGGTGAATGTGCTCAATACAGCATACAGTCGGCCTATGCTGTTTTTGTGGCTTGTTTCTACCTAGTTCTTTAGACTTCATAGAGTTTGTGGCCCCATAGGCAGCTATATATGGCCCTAGCCACTATGTAAGCTTTTTCTGTGGAAAAATAAAGCTGATCTCCATCACTGTGGCTAACGTTCAGGCTACTGGCATTAACCTCATTAAATACCACTTTAATACTCATGAATAACTCCTTTAACCCTCCTTACTTCATTGGATTGTTGATACCTCAAAGCAGAAACTTTTACATTGCTCTCTTATTTCTAGAACAATACGATGCATTTCTATGGGGATATCTGTTTTTGGAGGATCGTTTTCTTTAATCGATACATCAAGGACTTATGGGTCAATGTATTGTTCCCAGAAAGTTCTTTATCAAGCAATTAAATATAGTGGTTTTGCAGAGATTTTTAATGTGTACATCAACAGTAATAAATCTGTGATTTAAAGGTGTGTTCACATTGAACGTGACTTTGGCTTGGGATCGTGTCGCCCACCCAAGTTGTGTCACCTGTCCATAAATAGGTCATTTTGCCACCGCCGCGTCACTAAGTTACATCACGCTCACTCGAGTTTTACCGTGATCATATAATACCATATATATTTTATATTTGTATGTATGAGCTGACATTATTCCAACTTTATCCTTTTCACTCTTCTACCAACCGTAAAACACTGCAGCTGATGCAGATGAGGAAGGACAGGACAACAGAGAACCGCCACTTCTGTTGTATGAGGCGGAACTAATGTACTCATTAACTTATGTTCCCACGCGGACATGGACTGTGACTCTGTGATCTGGAACAAAAACAGTTGTTGGTGTCATCACACACTCACACAACGCTGTTTGGCTGTTGCAGCACAGCCACACGCGATGTCGCCTGAAAAGTTCACGTTTTTCAACTTTGGCGACCAGGTTGCACATTCAAAGTAAGTGTGAGTACTGTGATTAGGCCCTGTGTCTCATTCTAAAAACATTCTACTGCTAGGACTGGCATTAACGACAATAAAGAGAAATGAAATGTCTAGAATAATAAATGTGGATAAGTCAATGATTTTTTTTGTTGTTGTGAGTTTGGTTGCATGTTGTTTTTCCTTCTAACATTCAGGTTGACAGAACTGTATTCAGATTCAAAAGACATGATCATTGTAGATTTGTGTGTGATTTGTTTAAAGTTATGTGGGATTTTAATCCTTTTTCTGGGAAAAAGGTCTGTGTAAAAGACTGAAACAAACCATAGTTCTCTGTGCATGCAAGAATGCATGTTCATTCAGTACGCGTCCATATTGGACTGGACATATATGTGTATATATATACACGCACAGTATATACAATAAACATATTGCTGTTACATCAATAAGCAATAGTTCCTTGATAAAGCTGTCATCATAATATGATTCCTTGACCCTGAAAACCCACACCTAGCACTCAGAATCATGTTGATATCACTACTGGTTGGACAGTTATTGAGCAAAAACAATCATTCAATAATGGCGGGTATCTGGATCACCACCAAAATCTAATTTAAATATTATTTAATTATTTTAATTTAATTATTTAAATTGGGCCATTACCAGCATGTCCTGAAAACGTCAGCAAAATCTGTCCAATAGTTTTTGCGTAGTCTTGATAACAAACAAACAGACAAACATACACTGGCAAAAACATTACCTCCTTGGTGGAGATAATGACACTAGCAACATATTGATCAGCTCCAGAGACACTGGGGTTAGCCTCTGGCACTGCTGTTTTGGGGGCCACAGGCTGCAGTGTTTTCGATCCCCTGGTTTATTCAAACAAAGATCTTTGCTTATTAAACTTGCTGTTCAGGTGAACCAGCAATGACAACATAAGCATTAGAGTTTCCTACAGTTTCTAACACTCCCTCTCCCTCTGGTCAGAGAGGGAGAAGTCCAGATGCTCTGGACTTTGGTGTCTGGCATGTTGATGAAGCATATAAACCAAGCAAAAGGACATATAAACCTTGAAAAAGCATAATACAATCCCTTATATGCTTCCCTGTCAATCAGAAAATTAAAAAGGGCCCTGGTCCTGACATATAGTCATTTAAACCTGATTTCTTGTTGAATGTGTCAGTATAGTTGGTGTCCAGCCAGTGCCTGCTGTGACCAGAAAACAGGGTAATGTTAATTAATGTGTAGGGGGAGGGGGGGACTATAAACCAAGTTTCTTTGTGTGAACGTAAGAGCCATTTTCTTAATATGATCAAAACCAACATTCCTTGAAAATGACACAGAAATCAAGTGATTAACTTTTTGGGGTTTCATTGACAAACCCTGGCAAAAACATAGCCTCTTTGGCAAAGGTAACAATGTGAGGGGACAGCTTGCACTTTTACAATCAGAGCTTGATGAACAACCAATGAATATTTAACCCTGTGTGTGTGTGTGTGTGTGTGTGTGTGGATGGGTGTGTGTGTGTGGTGGGGGGGGGGGGGGGGTTTATTTGTTGTACTTCTCACAGTGCCTCTATACATGTACACATTCTGTGTGTGTGTGTGAGTGTGTGTAGGTGTGTGCATCTGTGTGTGAATTGTGCACAGTGAGCAACACTCCCACCAATTCCAATTATGTGCATGCGAGTGTTTTAAAAACCCTCTGAGCAGCTTTAGAGACTTGCTGACCATTTCTCTATGGAGCTGTGGTGAGCTAATTAATCAGATTAATTGGATGCTGTTGATCAATAGCCAGTGGGGTGTAGACATTGGTTAGTTAATATGTTCTCATCTGCAGGAGTTGCAATAAGACCAGTTAAGTGTGTTTCAATGTGTTTTTTTTTCATCTTTTCCTTTTTTTATGTGAACCAATAACACTCATTTTAAAGGAGGTTAGGCAAGTTATTCTTTTTAAGTATCATTTTATAACTCCAAAGTCCCAACCACTCCCATCTTCTACAAGACAAGAGGCAGAGGTGACAGCAGAGGTATGGACTCGAGTCTCGAGACTTTGACTCGAGTCAGACTCGAGTCACAATTTTGAAGACGTTTAACTCAACTTGACCACATCTTAAATTTGACTTGACTTGAATTAGACTTCAATGCCAATAACTCTTGACTTCACTTGGACTTCGGCCAAATGAGTTGAAAGTACTTGTAGTTTAACTGTGTGTATTAAATTAATGCCTGGGACAGTTTTCTGACCCTTCCTCGACCTGACAGTTGACTATGGGGTATATTTTTTTTTTTATTGATTCCCTACAGCTGTAAATGCAGCCCCTTAAACCAATGGGATCTGATTTACAAAGATCATTCAACCAGGAAATGGGCATATGTAAGTCAAACCAAGCGATGGACAACATGACAGACCAGAGAGAAGCAGACATGGCAATTGTCCATATTCCCCTTGTTGGGTCATTCGTCTTCGTCCTCACAATGTCTCCTGTGCTCCCTCGTGTTTTCTCCTGACTTTGAGGTAGTTTCTGTTTTAGCGTGGTTTTTTTTTTTTTTTTTTTTTTTTGTAACTTTGTTTTGTATTTTTTGGAGCTTTTGTTATGGACTGAGTTTTGATTTTTTGGACTTTGATCCCTGTTTAGTTTAAAATTAAGCCTTTTCTCTTTTCAATCTGCAACTGGGTCCAGCACTTCGTTTTTGTTATTTTCCTTTGGGCTTAATTCCTTGACATTAACACCACTAATGACTTGATTTGACTTGAAATTTTGAAACTGAAGACTTTGGACTTGACACGACTTGCCTGCTTGTGCTTGAAGACTCGACTCAATTTTTCTGCCTCCAGACTTGACCTGACTCGGAACTTGAGACCAAAGACTTGTGACTTACTTGAGACTTGTAAAACAATGACTTGGCTCCACCTCTGGGTGACAGGATAGATTTTTGTCATCACCTGTTTTTTCATTGTTTGCAGAGTCACTTCATAAGCACAGGTTTCATATAAAGTATTATTAACATCATAATGAGGTCAATTAAGACAAAAAAGACTATTTCTAACACCATATTCCCCAACAGAGACACCATTTACAAATAGACAATGTTGCTTCCTTTGGCCTGGTAAATGTGTTCCATCTTTGCCTTGATAGTGTTGTTTGATGGTGAGAGGGTGTTTGATCTCCTGGGCTCATTTTTGAAAGACTGCCTGTTATTAGACCCTCAAAGAGCTGGGTAAAGATATGAAGGGCAACTTAAAAGCAGCAGGGAACCTGCATGTCATGTCAGTTATAATGAGAAACCCACTAGGAATTATAATCATTGTATGTAGTGCTCCTCAACTTTGAGTGTTTTAAATCAGGTTACAAAAAGTCATTGCTTTGACTGTACAGCTCAAATCTGCCTCATTCCAGTCACAGCAGGCAGCTCTGTTTTTTTTTTTTTTTTTCCAAAAAGAAGCACTTAAAACACACAGCATAAAACCTGCTCCGCATCAAATGACAAGGAAAGTTTGCCACTGAAGAGAACAAAGTGAGACATTTGGAGGGAAAAAAAAGAAATGTGGAGAAGAAAAATTGTAGATACTTCCCGCAGGAGATTTTGGGAAAGTGAAAAGTTACAAAAAGTGAGTAAATGTAGGACTTGGACGTATATAATAGAAGAACCATGACTCAGTAATACTGATTGTGTATTTTTGCTGTAGCAACTGAGTCAGTGTAAATAGGTTAGTACCTAAATGTGTATGTAGGTAAGTGTAAGCAAGTGTGTGTAAGTCAGTCAAAGTAAGTAAGTAAATCAGTCAATGAGTAAGTCATTGAATAATGAAGGAAATATGCTTTTAAACAGTTGGATATCACAATAAGCGTGAGTTAGTAAGAAAGTATAAATAATTAACTAAATAATGAATTAATTAAAGAAAGTAAGTAAGAAAATAAATAAGTACATGAAAGTCAATAAGTTTAAAAAAGTAAGTAAAGAAGTAGGTGAATGTAAGTATGTCAGTTGCACTGGCATGTTTTTGCTCTTGCTGTTAATCAGTCCACTGAGTTGGAGGGTCTGTGAGAGGGCTTGTGGAAGAGAAGGGAAATTGCCATTACCTTTGTCACTACCTCAGCTAGAGCTAGAGAAGGTGGTAAGCTGTGGCAACAAAGGGCCATGTGGTAGATAATTAAACTTTTCAGAAGTGCATAAGTAGGGCTGGACATTATTAAGAACCTCACGATTCGATTCGATTTTGATTCTTTGGGTGGCGATTCGATTCAGTATCAATTCAGTAAGAAGTAGAAATACACAAATAATAGACTAGTTGCATGGGATGACGTATTTCTAGTTCCGGTTTACAGACTGTGGGCATGAACATTTCCGGTTCATGAGACGGTATTAACAATGGCTTTGTTTTACACCCATTGTCTCCAAGACCTGCCGAAAATCACAAGTGATGTTCACAGGCTGGTACAGGCGGGGAGCTCAGCGCCAAGGAGTAAGAGGGAGATGGGATTTAAGATGTACATTTCAAGCTACATCGATTAAGGTAAGTTATTTAACATTAGTTAGCCAGCAGGCTAGCTCTAGCTATTGTTACCGGTTAATGCCAACTTTGACAACTTGATAGACTTCATCATACTTTAAGGATGTAAGATTGTGTGTGACATTATGCATAACGTATATTATGTCCACTTTTCCACAGTTTCAACAAAAGCCCTTCAGGGAGAGTGGGTGTTAGGGCTACCTGTTACAGTGGTTTTGGGCCTTTACCAGGTTCTCATTTTGGGGTTTTAATGTGGCTAGGGTAGGCAACTAAGGCTGTAAGGTCAGCTAGCAGACATTGTGCATCAGGTTGCCCAACAGCAGTATTGCTAACAACCCTAATATTCAGCAAAAGCTAACACTTGTTTGCATAGATGGGTAATTTACATCTTTTTCTTCATTTTGCACTAATGTGTTGTAAAATGATAAATAAATGACCTAAACCTAGCTTTCATGGAAACAACAGAAACTGGTTGCGATGGCTGCTGTTCTGTCCTGTGTGTTTAATTTAATCTAAGCAGGGTCCAGTTATATGTTTAATTCATTAGCAAGTGGTAGGTAAGTGCTAATTTTGGACCCTCCACAAATGTTATGATGTTCACTGTTCAATTGTTCAATATTCCCTGCCTAACATTGTTAGAAAGTGAGTCAACTGAGACAGGATGAAGACTACAGGGGTTTATCTGCTTAAGAACAGGACTAGATTTTTTATTTTGTCTATGATCCAACTGATACCCAGACATTGTTTAGCTTATTCCTAAAGGGTCTTTGTTTGAAACTGTGGAAAAGGGGACACAATATATGTTATGCATAATGTCACACACAATCTTACATCCTTAAAATATGTCACACAGTATCAAATAACGTGTAAAAAGTTTGATGTGAGTTCTATCAAGTTGTCAAAGGTGGCGTTAGCCGGTAACATTAGCTAGAGCTAGCCTGCTGACTAGCTAATGTTAAATAACTTACCTTTATCGATGTAGCTTGAAATATATATCTTAAAACCCATCTCCCTCTTATTCCTCAGCGCTGAGCTCCCCGCCTGTACCAGCCTGTGAACATCACTTATTGTGATTTTCGGCAGGTCTTGGAGACAAAACAAAGGCAGGTCTTGGAGTCTTGGTGTAAAACAAAGCCATTGTTAATACTGTCTCACGAACCGGAAATGTTCGCGTCCACAGTCCTGGAAATACATCATCCCATGCAACTAGCCTATTAGACAATTATTTGACAATTGTTGACTGTGTGTTACTTAGTGTAGGTAAGTAATTAACACAGAAAAAAGAGGTAAGTAAGAGGAAATACATAAGCTTAAGTAAGTAAGAATGGAAGGAAGTCAGTAGTCATGATTTGTGATCTAACTCGATGTACTTGTTAATGGCAAACATACTAAACATAGAGAAGACCATGTCTCTTATTTGTTGCAGCAGAATTTATTGATAATCTTGTTTGAATACTATGAAATATGCCTACAATCACTTCAAACTCAGGGATTTTTTTTTGCAGGCTCCCAAGCACTGGCTCATCATAACAGAGATCCAGCTGATGAAAGCTGTGAAATAAAATTCACAGAAGTGGTTTTAATGGAACAACATTATTGAAGAGTTGAAGAGCTTATTGAGTCTAATCCCCGTGTTTGTTGTGTGTGTTTAGTAGCTGAGGACTCCGGGAGATGAAAACAGAGTCCGGTTTGGTATCACTTACTGTGAAGAGCTGATACGAGGAAGCTGTTGGGAGGGTGGAGGTGGCGGTGCAATACTGGGGTGGGGGTGGGGGGTATATGGAGACCTTTCTTGAGGATGCAGTAGTAATATAGTTGTCCTCAGCAAGACAGGTGCCTGTGGCCAGACTGTGAAAGCAGGTTTGCTTTAAAAAGTGTCCTCAAACGTGTAAATCAACATTTCTAAATAGTTCACAATAAACCTCTGAGTTTTATGGGTAACTGTGTGACATTAGGGCCTTTTCTTAATCAACCTCTTGAGCCCTAACTGAGCACAACTGGGCAAATCCTGGAATAAATAAATAAACAGAGCAAACTCGGCTGGCTTAAACCATTTTTACCTAAATCAAACACAATTCCAACAGCAAAAAGGTTAATGGCCACCATGTACTGCTACTACACTCAATAAAATGATGAATAAATAATATGAATTGTTTTAGATGCAGAGAGCATCTATGGTGACCTTTTAGTGAAATTCATTGTTCTAAACTCCTTTCTTCTACCTTTAGATGGCAGCACACACTTCAGTGTAAAAAAAAAAACCCATTAAATTAAGCCAAATTCTACCTGATTACGTTGTACAAAATACACCATTGTCCTGACTCAGCTTATTGGTATGTCAATCGGAAATTCTTATTTTTCTTTGCATTAGTGCTTAAAATATTTGAGCTAAATGTACACCATTCCTACACGATTATTATTTAAATGTTTTAACATATTATTAATTTACTTTTCAGATGGAAAGAAGAATTTCAATTCATGCTGTGTCCCAACGTCATTTACTGAGGCTCAATCACACACACACACACACACACCCACCTAGGCAGACACACACACAGATATTTATATTTATATTTATATATTTCACAAGTGTCCCCTTGTGTCCCCATTATTTTGCCTTCCTAAAACAGGACTTATAGTTTTTAAGATACACTTTATTAATCATGGCATCTCATGATTGAAAAAAAGACCCAAATTGGAGTCAGAGTAAAAGGTTAAGTGCATAAGTGTATATTTAGATTAATACAAATATACATTTAAATACATGATTATTTTTTGCATTGTAACAACAAAGAGAGAGGTGCAACAGTGTAAAGATAGAATGACTGAAAGAATGCCCCCAAAACAAGGTTGAATTTAGTAACTAAGTAAGTATAACTTCTATCATTTTACAGTATTTTTTGCTTCAGTTTATGTCACTGAAGTATGTTTAGTAGTTTACAGTCTGTAAATGCATATTACCTACTGATAAGTTAAAAAAAAAACATGCATGTTTGTCACCAAAGGATGCATACTGTACTGTACTGCACAAATGGTCCCTAACTGGTCTAGATGAATGATGTACTCTTCTACACAAACACCAACACACACACACGCACAAAAAACCCACAAGCAAATACACACAGCACTATTCTCTTAAAGGATAACAGCTCCTTGAAAACTCAATTAGACTGGGGGGCAAAACCTACAACAACCGACCATTCACACAGTGGCACTCAGGCTCACACACACACACACGTACACACATATATACAAGCCAGTGTTTTAGCTCTCTGACCTGCAGCTATTTTCAGTGCTAAATGGACTTTGCGGTTCTGGATAGAAAAGCTTGTACTATGGCATGTACCTAATTACACATTTTTTTTGTGTGTCTCTTCTTTGTGTGTGTAAATGTGTGTGTGCTTTAGATGGAACACAGCACAAGCCTCCCGTTAGAAAACAAACAAAAAAAATAAAATAAACAAAACAAAACTAAGACAGTCAAAGTTTGAAAAACCAACAAAAAAGAATCATGACTTAGCACCCAGTGTAACGCTGATCCTCTTAATTAAAAAGCAGATTTCTCATAATCCCGTCTCCTTCAATTACTTTTAAAGTACAAGTTGTTACAAACATTGTAAGACACAGCACACATTTTCATTATTTCTGGAAGTACCTTTTGATCTTACTTTGCCCGAATTAAAAACCGGCCTTTTGTTTCACATGGTTGTTGTACCTTTCCCAAATTGAAAATCCTGTGTTGTGTTGGTCCGTCCATTTGTCTTTGTTAAACTGACTTAGTGCCTCCTGAAGAAACTTGGTTTGCACATGTAACCCCAGTTAAAATCCATTAGTCTGGACACAGTGCTAAATCTCAAAGGAAATGGCAAAAAGCAATGCTGTATTTTTGTTTATGTCCTTTAGAACAAACAAAGTTGCAGCTGAAGGACTGCTTTACACTGTGTCCTGCTGCAAAGAAAAATCAAATATGTAGTCCAGTTTCTATGATAGATGTACTTTACTGATCCCAAGCCGGGAAATTGTGGTATTACAGCAGCTGGTTTCACAGAAAAAGGAGGTAATAACATATATACTAAGAAGAGACGAAGGATTTTAACAAAATTTGATATACAATATATAACAAATTCAATAAAAAAAATCAGGCAATAGGAGTCCACTATAGAATAACTGATTAACACTTAAATAAACAGGGCAGAGTAAGTTGCAGGGATCAAAGTGCAGCTTTTACCATCTTGTTGAACAGTCACAGTGAAACTTCTCTGCTTGAGCTGTTGTACAGAGTTATGGCTTTGGGAAGGAAGGACCTCATGTATCTGTCCTTTACGTAGAGGAGCTGCACCAGTCTGTTGAAGATGGTGCTCCTCTGTCTCTCCAGCAGTTGGTGCAGAGGCTCCTCTGGATTAGCCATTATGTTTAACAGTGTGTCCAGTGTCCTCCTCTCTCCCACCACCAGGAACGGGTCTAGCTGGCATCCAATCAGAGCTGGCTTTTTTGATGAGTTTTTTCCAGCCTGTTCATATCCCTGGCACTGGTGCTGCTCCCAAAGCAGACCACAATGAAGTACAGGGCACTGGCCACAACAGACTGATAGAAAATCTCCAACATCCTGCTGCATACAATGAAGGACTTCAGCTTTCTCAGAACATAGAGTCTGCTCATTCCCTTATTGTACATAGGCTCGGTGTTGGTCTTTCAGTTCAGTCTGCTGTCGATGTTGATGCCCAGGTACCTGTACTCCTCCACCACAGTCACCTCCTCTCCCAGAATACACAGGGGTGGTGAAGCTGTCCCTTTCCTCCTGAAGTCGACCAGCAGCTCCTTGGTTTTGTCCACGTTTAACAGCAGACGATTTCTCCCCGTCCACTCCACAAAGTTGTCCACCAGTGCTCTATACCCCTCTTCCCCTGAAAGTCACAGGTGTACAAGGTGAAAAGGAATGGAGACAACACAGTCCCCTGTGGAGCTCCTGTACTACTTTCCACCATTTCAGATTGAGCATTGCCCAGTCGTACAAACTGTGGCCTCTCTGTCAGTAATCCAGGAGGTGATGGACGAGTCCATGCCCATCAACTGCAGCTTCTCCCTCAGTAGTCCTTGGTGCCGGATGGTGTTGAATGCACTGGAGAAATCAAAGAAGGAGATCCTCACAGTGCTGCCAGTTCCCTCCAGGTGTGAGTGGGCACGCTGCAGCAGGTAGATGATGGCATTGTCCACTCCCAGGTGTGGCTGATAGGCGAATTGCAGAGGGTTCAATGATGATTTCACCAGTTGCCTGAGGTGGGACAAGACCAACCTCCAGCACCTTCATTACATGAGATGTGAGGGCCACTGGTCAATAATCTCTTAGATCAGATGGGGTTGACTTCTTTGGTCCTGGGACCAGGCAAGATGTTTTCAACAGCACTGGTACTCTCTCCTGGCCCAAAATGAGGATAAACAGTTGTCTCAGTATTGAGGACAGCTGGAAAGTACAGGTCTTCAAAACTTGGGGCTAATGCCATCCAGCTGTCATTAACCCTGGCCTGTAGTTACAGTGAAGTGGGAGGGGGAGGAAGAGGGGGAGCCATCCATCACAGTGGGGGTAGTGGGAGTCACAGGTGGGGCCTTGAGTCTGTGATGTACACTGAAGAGGGTCGGAGGAGAGAGGAAGAAAGCACCAGGGGCTGCTGGGATGTGTGGCTGTTGGGGGTTCCATTTGTGTTGTTAGAGATGGAGGAGGGTTGCAGAGTAGACCAGTTGAAGAAGAGGTTTAGCTCATTTGCCCTTTCTAGGCTACCTGGAGACGGCCTGTTTCCCACCTTGAATCCAGGGATTTCTTTCATACCAGTCCACACATCCCTGACTTTATTCTGCTGGAGTTTGGCCTCCAGTTTCCTCCTGTAGTAGTCTTTACACTCTCTCAGCTTCTCCCTCAGTGTGTGCTGTATTCTCCTCAGCTCTTTCCTGTCTCCTGAAATGAAAGCTTTCTTCTTCTGGTTGAGGAGGGCTTTGAAGTAGCTGGCAATCCAGGGTTTATTATTTAGGAAACAGTGTACAGTCCGGGATGGTATGATGTTGTGTTCACAGAACTTTATGTATTCCGTGATACAGTCAGTCATGCTGTCAATATCGTCACTGTGTGACTAAAAAAGAACATCCCAATCTGTGGAGTCAAAGAAGTCCTGAAATGCCACACCTGCTTCCAGAGTCCACCACCTTACAAGCGTTGTAGAAACAGGCTGCTGCTGAACCAGGGGGATGTACATGGCGTCAGGAGGATGAGGTTGTGTTCTGATCTGCCCAGAGGAGGGAGGGCAGTAGCACTGTATGCGTCTTTCACATTTGCATACCAGAGGTCCAGTGTTTTATTTTCCCTTATGGGGCACGTAACATATTGGAAAAAGATGGATAATATTTTATCCATGTTGACGTGATTAAATTCCCCAGTAAGAGCCATAAAAGCATTTGGGAGCTTTGTCTGAAGTTTTGACACAGTGGAGAGGACAGCATCGCCTGCTGCCTCTGCATCAGCTGATGGTGGAATGTAAACAACAATAGCAATGGCGGAAGTGAACTCCCACGGCAGGTAATGCACCCGCATTCACACAGCCAACAGTTCAATATCCAGGCAACAGAGACGTTCCTTCACGTTAACGTGACGCGTTAACGGATTACACTACCTCTCACTCACATAAAGGGCATTCCCGTCTCCTTTCTTCATGCTGCTCCGTGTAACGTCTCTGTCGGCTCAAAAAGCTCTGAGGCCGGGTACAACCACAAAATGATCCAGGACATGCGAATGCAGCCATGTTTCGGTGAAACACATCAGGCTGCACTCATGATATTCCCACTGGCTCAGAATAAGCAACCCCAGCTCATCGGTCTTATTGCCTTGAGACCTCACGTTCCTTATTACTACCGCTGGCACTGATGGTTTGTATCTACTCCTCTTGGCTCCAGCTCTGCACCCCAGGCGTCTCCTCCCCAGCCCCTCCAGTACTGCAGGTTTTGCTCCAGGCAGTATCACCGACCAGGAGAGAGCTGATCAAATCAGCTGATCACAGGTGTAAACAATGATCTCGCCTCTCCGTGCGTAACTCTCTGCGTCACTCTCCGCTGCAAAACTTTCAAAAAGTGGCAAAAAAGCTGCAAAATTAGATCCGAAAGCGAACTTGGCCATTGCCCTGCAGTTCAGAAAACTAAATCTACAAATAAAAACACTGAAAAAGTAAACTTGAAAGATAAAACGTTGAATAAAAAACACAGATGATGAGCCACTCTAACAGGCTGCCACCTCACATGGCACCATGGCAACAAAATGGAGTTGCCATGTAAATTAGCCTCCAGCTATCAGCCTTATGCTAGATTTGCTGTTTGTACACAGAAATGAGAGTTTAATCATCTTGTGCAATTTGCTGCAAAAAAAAACGCGAAACGATTTAAATTATTAAAATCTTGAATTAATTCAAGTCCAGGTTATGAGTTCAGCAGGATGAACTACAGTGAACTTTTTTAGGGTCAGAGAGAATCCATCTCCAGTATGAGCCCTTTTCCTATTTTACCACATAAACCTGTTCTCGCAGTTTTGTGTTAACCCTTGATGTGAATCAGTTAGATTGGAAAAGTTCACTGATTAGACAAACACAGAGGAAAGAAGGAAAGGGAGGCTGAGCAGGAGTGTGCGAGTGTGTGTGTAGGCAGGGTGTAGTGTTAAATGTGTGTCTCTATGCATTTTAAGCCCCCTTTTTTGGTCCCCTCTATGGGTCACTAGTTATTAACCCCCTGACAGTCACCTTGACACACTCCAGCAGCAGTGACACACACATTCAAACACACCCTCATTCACACATTGAGAAAGTAAATTGACCCGCTGATACGCACACACACACACACACATGAACACACATACTGGCCTTCTCTAAAAAGTAAAACACACATTTTTATCAGTTGGCTGTGACCCAGCGTTCCGAATGAATTGAGATGAAGTGTTAATCCTAATATTGGATTATCAGACAGTAGAGATTATCCCCTCACTTTACGATTAGCGGCTTAGTCTAAGATTAGTCCATTTAAAGTGCCACTTAAAGGTTATCACATCACTTGCAAAGGAAAATTATTTTGTAGAGGGGCTTTTGTGCGGTCCCCTTCAACAGAACAAAACACCACAATCAAACTGAAGGGTAATTGAATAAAATTGGTGGAGGTCATCTCTATAAAAATGTACAAAAACAAAAGACAGTTAGAGGTCCCATGTGCTGCAAAATCAATTTTCTTTGCTTAAAAAGGGGCTTGGGAAGCTGAGTAACATGACGCCTTTTACTAAACTCTCAGTTCATTGAGAGATCCTCTGTGACTTTAAAAAGAAAATTAGTCTTAAATCGCTCTGTTTTTTAGTTCCTGGAATTTATTATGTAATAGCTAAACATCCTCCACCTACAAGTGTGTTTAATGCTTGTCACAGGCAGACAACATGACTGTTTACAAAGTCAAATACTCTGCCAGCCAATTAGCACAGAGCTCATTATCATAGCCTCCTGCAGCCTCCCTGCCACCTCAGAAGGGAGGGAAAAAGTGCTGCGCCTGATCCTCAACAGAGACAACAATTAAGACCTTGCTTAACAAACACCCAAGACATGATTTAAATAGTCACACACACCTGGACAAGGGGCCTTAAGTATATAACTAAAATGTTTGTGATACAGAGTTATGGAAACACAAAGTTTGATCACTGTAAAATCACATAGATAAAACAGTCTTTTAATACCACACACACACACACACACACACACACACGTATACTGGTTTACAGTGCATAGACCGACAAAATCCAAAAACGGGTATGTTGGTGGTTTACACTGACACACCTTTCCCAAGGTCTTAGAGCCATGGGTGTAAGGCTAAAACACTGCAAAAAAATTGAAAAAAATTTAGCACATTTCAGCTTGCAGAAAGAAGCTTCAGGGCCTGAGATATCACACCTGACTGGGTGGTGGTTTAACCCAACTTTTGGATTGTGGTTTACACTGACCATAACAGGTTTATGGTGACTTTAAAGGGACAAGAAAGTGACGCCCACCACAACCCCTATTTAACATAAATTAGCATAAATACACACTCCCACCAGACATCACTATACATTAAGTGGACAAAACCATAAAACAGTATTTAGACTTCAACAGAGGAGGATTTCACCCCTTCAGCTCCTCCTTTGAGACTAATGCACAAACACAACATAGTATTCAGCCTTTCCAGACATCATCAGCATTGTTAGGACCTCAAAAAGTGAATGATTTCAATTTTTCAGTACCTCCAAGTGACAAATCCAAAGATCTGACTGCAAAAAGGATGCAAGAAAGTGATCTTTAAGAATATCACCCTTTAACTCTCAAGCGTGCAACCTTCAAACAGACACTGACTTATTTTTTCAACAAAAAACACCTCCTTGATGTAAGGTGTCCATTTTTTTCAAAACTGTTAATATTTTCTATGTTCTAGTGTTCTGTATTCATAGGTGATAGGTTTGTAAGGGCAAACAACAATTTCAGTTAGTATGTTTTTGGTAAAGTACTGAAAATAAAACAAAAAATCACCTGTTTTTGGGAACTTGAACACTGATTTTATTCTTCAGGTGCAGCAGACAGTTCAGATACCACATACTTTTAAGTATTTTTTAAATAAATTCTGACCTCGGGGGCGTTCCAGTTGAAATTTCCTTCTCGGAACTCAGAAATCCCAACTTCCGAGTACAACTAAAACGCACCATAACCTCAGCAGGTTCTTATTAAACACAGCCATGGTGTCACTTCTTTAAAGGAACACGCCATCATTTTTGTTGTTTTCATGTCTTACCTCAGTCCCCAGTCCATGACAAGCAGGTAGACACCATTCTTTTGACTGTGCGTCCAGCAACCAGGAAGAGACGGACAGAGATCACTGACCGCTAGCTTGGCTTAGCTCAAACACTGGGAGTATATGGGTACACTGTAGACTGCCACTGCCTACTGTCATTAGATAACTGTAATCGGTCCTTTGTTCAGTTTTTTTATTGACCGCGTGATGTTATGTTATCTATTTTTGGATAAAGATTAGCATTTTATACAATTCTTAAAGAAATACTTAAAAAATTAGGCCACATGGCGTATGCACAAACCATGGCAGAAATGCTTGTCAGCAGGTTTAACAAGGTTTGCATGCAAACCAAAAAAATGCATAAAATGCTAATCTTAATGTAAAATAGATAACTTGACATCACACGGTCAAAAAAACAGAACAAAGAACCGTTTACAGTTATCTAATGACAATAGGCAGAGGCAATCTACAGTGTACCCATATACTCCCAGTGTTTGAGCTAAGCTAAGCTAGTGGTCAGTGATCTCTGTCCGTCTCTTCCTGGTTACTGGACACAGTCAAAAAAAATCGTGTTTACCTGCTTGTCATGGACTGGGGACTGAGGTAAGACATGAAAACAACAAAAATGTTGGAGTGGTCCTTTAAAAAAGTGACACCATGGCTGTGTTTAATAAGAACCTGCTGAGCCTATGGTGCGTTTTAGTTGTACTTGGAAGTTGGGATTTCCCAGTTCCGAGAAGGAAATTTCAACTGGAACGCCCCCGAGGTCAGAATTTCCTACTGGGTACTTGGGGGATCCTCACCACCCCCGAGTTGACAATCAAAGATGGCTGCCCCCAGTGTAAACAGTTATTAAGCTCCTGTTATATTCCATTTATTTGCACTTCTGACGAGTGTTTGTCGCACTAAATCAGCCGTACACATAGTATTATTCAACTTTTATTTATGGAAATGCTGCTATAGTGTTATTTAAATTCTTCATGTGGTATTTGTGAACTACAATGCAGGGCGTGCTAACAACGGCTAACACAACAGCTAACAATAGCCTGGTAGATCGGCACGTTTTTTCCAACTTTGTAACTGGAACGCCGATAACTCTGAGATGACGTCATTCCCACTTCCCTCTTCTCAGTTCGGAGGTTAATGGAACGCAGCATTAGCTCTATGAAACAAGTTAACCATAACTTAGTGGGCTGGGAATTTAAGTAAACGCCAACATGTACATGTTTAAAGTTTCCTCTGAGCCTGCCTCTTGTTTGTGGTTATTCGGTTTCTCACGAAGTCTCTTATATTTTGTTCAGTTCGTTGTGACAGCACAGGGTCTTCTGCCTGCTGGCATTGCCTGCACTCAGGTTTGGAGGCAAGTTTTTGACCACATCTTCTCGGGCAGTCTTCTTGCTTCGCACTCTTGACTGGCTTTTTACCTGAAAGTACCAAGTAAATAGAGAAAAGAAAATTATTGGCCAGTGTTAAAACAATCAAAAGTTCATTTCAGTTCATGCCACAGATAGTTAACCTATCAGAAGAGCTGCAGAGCAACAAACAGGAGCACAGGCTCTACATAGAGAGGTGTAAAGGGCTGATGCTGAGCAGGATAGCTGCAGGTCAGTGGAGGAAGAGGTTGTGGTAATGACTGTATCTAACTGAACCTGTCATCAGGACTCACCACCAATAAGAGACATGGCTCAAGGTGAAGTGGCCAGGATCCACTGGGAAATGACAAAAGAGGAGAGGAGGGGCTGGGCTGGTCCATTTTAATAGGCCATACCTGTTCTAAGGTACTGTCACTGCCTGTTATGATTACCAATCATCTTATTCCAGTCCATAATCATCTGCACAGCTTATGGACCTGAGTATGCTAGATGGAGGAAGGCTAACTAAAATGGAGCATAAACTAAAGGGTGGTGCTGAGGAGCTGAGGGTCAAAAAAAAAATCAATCCCCTGAATAAGGTGCTGCAAAATTACAGACTTTTCCTCAGTTTGTGTCTCTTGTTCAAAGAACAGCCAAGGTATTAGCACTAGCAGTAGCATTGACTGGATACTTCCATGAATGACAGTGCTAATGAACCCAGTAGTCACCAGACTCAGTCTAACACGACAGAGCACCAGGTTCAACAGCCTCCAAATAACCAGATGGTAAGTTCTGTTTGATGCTTATTTGGCTAATAGTAATATTATTAACAACAAAGATGAGGAAACATAAGCTGGAAAAGGTTTAACAGTCCAAAATTAGCTCTTTTTACCCACCAAATGTACTAAAACATGAAAGATGGAGGTAAATTTGCTTCACTCATTGACAATAGTGATGCATTTGAACATTGCCGACATTTGGCTGGTGGATAAAGTTAATTTGGGCATCAGAGGGATTACTCTGATGGCTTATATTGTCTTTTTGATATGCTCAGGTCTTATCTTATTTAATTGATACCAATTTGATAAATACAAGTCATGCATTTGCTATATATTACTATTTAATATTTACTGATCGTGTTGTATTGGTTAACAAGTGAAGTAGCTACGCATGCAGCTGTCAAAGAAACATTGTTGAATAATGGCTTACACAATACAATATAAAGGGAGCCATATTTCCTAACCAGTTGTAGTTACGTTCTAGTTACCTTTAATGTCTTTAACTTGACTCTGCTCATCATCTTCTTCTAAGGCGATAAAGGTAGCAGCAAAGAGTACAAGGTTTAATATCCTAGCCTCAAGAACATGCCAATATTATCACCAACCTTTTCAAATGTGCTGGTAGTATTGTTGTATTGGTTAAATGAATTAATAATCAATACTAATATTTTATTCAGACTGAACATTATCCAGCTGTGGACAGAAATAGTCAAAGACCCCACAGCCAATATGTTGACAACACATGGGAAAAGTCAGCTAAGCAGCCAGCAAAGTGGCCTCATGCAACTAAACAAAGCACCAGAGTTATTAAGGTAAAGTTGATGATTGTACAGCTTATTTAACTTTATTCAACTCAATTTATCCTCTTAATCTCAACTTCTCAACTTTATGTGTGTTTGTCTACACTCAAAAAAATCAACAAGGGCACTCATTTTATCAATAAAGTAGAAATATGTTTCATTTAAATGAATTCACTGTGTTTATGTTCATTAAATGATTTGTTCTTGCTTGTTGAACACGCCTTCAAGAAAAGTCAAGTGAATTAAATCAATACATGTCAGTCCAATGAGAATGAGATTCATCCAACCTGTGACTTTAATGCTGCTCAGCTACTGCGCATGTTGCATTTTCTTACCCGGATGCAGAGAAAAGAGCGGGACAACGGGAATGGCTGCAGCAAACAGTTGCCCATGCTGTCTAATCGTCTGTCATCTTTGGATTTCAATGTAAGTAATTCATATACTCATGCATGAATTTATTTGATACAGTAGGGTGAGTAATATAAATTAATAATTGCACATTTGTGAGAGATTTCAGTTCAAATAGCTTTGTCTAGTTTAATATTTTGGTGACCTGTTTGTCACAGTTAGTGCTAGCTTGATCCACTGATATTTTGACAAGTTTTATTTAATTATAGAGATACATAATTCGTTTTAACTTTTTAACCCTGCCATGAGAGATGAGTTATGTCAGGGTCTGAATCCTGTACGAAATATGCAAGTCTGCCACTCATATTGAGGAGAATCCTGCATGAATTTACTGCTCACCTCCGCACTCACATATTAGAGGTGTGCACGGATAAATAAATAGACAATGTTTATAAATGAAGTTAAATGAGTGAAGGCTTGGATCATTTCTGCAACAGCTCCTCTCTCTCTCTCTCTCTCTCTCTCGCTCACACACACACCTGCGCTCTAACAGGTTAAGCGGTAAAGAGCAGATGTAACTGTCTAAAACGCAGTTTTCACAATTAAACTTTATCTTAGTGGTTTATCCTGCTATATTTGCTGTCAAATCAGTAACAATAATCTATATGTCCGGGCTGAGATCGATTAACCAGCGGATGATCTTCGTAATACTCAGTGCACCCCCCGTGCGTAAAGCCTGCAGCGTCTGACTGCAGTGCTCCACGTCCTGCTCTGTTTTGTTTCAATACACAATAAGAACTTTCTTGTCTGTAACGAGGATGACTCTCAACAAATACTTTAAACTTTACAAAAGCAGAAGTGTTGTCAAAAGGGCTTTCTGCCAAACACAGAGAGAGAGAGAAGGAGGTGCTGTGTGAAGTGAACTTAAAGGATAAGTTCGGTTTCTACAGCTTTCACATAGTTTATAGAATGAAGTAGAACAATATACTCACCCAGAAGGCTTTCCTGATCCAAACAGTGCTTCGGGAGATATTTAGATCCAAAATCAAGTGGCGGACATCCGTATAATGGTAGCAGACGGGGCATCTGTAGCGCCGCTCCTTAAACTGCATTAATCGTCCAAAAACTCATTAGTTTCACCAACATTTCATCATGGTCCGCTCGCGCTACTCCTCCACGACAGTCCGGTGTCACTCCATCCATGTTTTTGTGACTGTGCTGACCTCTGAACTGAAAAGTTTCTTTCGGTTGTGCGCGCATGCGCAGTACGGCTCATTGTTTCAGCGGCGAGCGGTGGCTACACAATAACTTTCTTCTTCCAGTTATGTGCAAAATGGACGAATATCTATCGGATGAAGATGTTGTGGACGAGAACTTTGAATATGATGGGTGTCCTTACAGTTTCGAGCCAGAGTTTACAGATGAGGAGCTCATCGAAAGGAGGACGCGGAGGCAAGAAACTTTTCAGTTCAGAGGTCAGCACAGTCACAAAAACATGGATGGAGTGACACCGGACTGTCGTGGAGGAGTAGCGCGAGCGGACCATGATGAAATGTTGGTGAAACTAATGAGTTTTTGGACGGTTAATGCAGTTTTAGGAGCGGCTATACATGCCCCGTCTGCTACAATTTATACGGATGTCCGCCGCTCGATTTTGGATCTAAATATCTCCCGAAGCACTGTTTGGATCAGGAAAGCCTTCTGGGTGAGTATATTGTTCTACTTCATTCTATAAACTATGTGAAAGCTGTAAAAACCGAACTTATCCTTTAAAGGAAGAGGAGTCTGCATGAGGAGTGCCAGGATTTAGGATGAGCTATTTGGGAAGAAATGTCAAAAAAATAATATAAGAACAATGATCAGAATTAATAGTTATCTGTTAAAAATGGTATTAAAGTCTATTTTAAATAATTTACCCATACGTTATTTGTTTAATCACATTTTTTGTCATTTATATTAAGAAAGATTTGTTATATTGAAGATAAACCTTTAATTCACTTCTTTCTTGTGGGTCGATCTGTTTATGAAATGCTTTTAATGCTTTCTTTTAAACAACAATCAAGTTTGATGGAGATTTTCAAACTTATATTTTAAAGGGTTACAGTAATTCTTTTTACATGTGTTGAGCAAAATTGTCAAGAATATGAAGATGTCAACCTCAGCAAAACACTTGTATTAGATGATCATAGTTATTAGCTTGGTCAAAGATGATGAAGCAGTGGGTAATATAACTGAACATTTTTTTGGTAAAAATCAACAACCATTTCTACCAGCAGAATGCTTTATTTTGTTTTTGACCTTCATAAAATATTGTATAGATGATGGGCCCTTGCCTTTTCAACTCCTGAGACTAGAGTATTACAATGGAAAAAGAAACCATGGGTCAAATTTGAAAGATGGCCAGTTTGACGCCAGGCCCATGGGTTCATTAATTTCCAAACTGTGAACAAAAAAATGCAGGAAAATAATTACAAGGTGGTCTTTTTTTCTACAGGATGGGTACACATAAGATAACCGTGCATCCTCAAGTCTTTGTCCATCTACCTGAAGGACCATGAGAGACTTGTGAAAGAATATCTGGTGAGTTGCAAACAACATGAGTGACAAAATAGACATAGACTCCAGCTGAGACTCTTCACTGGCCTCACTATTTGATTAGGATTGAAGAGTCAGCAGTTGACTTGAATGATTCTTGATGTGTCCCATTTGTTTCTGTCCAAGGATGAATGACTTCATCAGTTTTTATTACACACTGGTACTTAACTGTAATTAAAAGTAAGCAGTTTTAAGTTTAAAGCAAATAAGATGCTCTAAATAGTATTTTTGTGTTTTATGTTGTTTGAGGGTCATTGATCATTTGTACAAATTAAGAGATGACAGTACCAGAATTAGCAGGTTGCAGATTTTCAGCTGTTGTCCCACACAAAGTTGGCACACAAGAAATAAAACAACTGATTTACAGAAAAATGTCCCATTGAGTACCAGTAGTGGTTGCTGTTCAGCACCATCATAGAAGAACAAAACTACGTTGGATGATTCATTCTTCTATAGAATGATGGTGGAGACGTGTCTGCACACCTGTATGAATACAACAAGATAAGGTCCTCACACTGTCTCCCTAATGCTTACAAGTTTGTTCAGTTACACAACGTTTTGGTCATCACCATTACCTAAAAGTTTCCCCATGACCCAAACGTGTGATTGAATAAACTTGTCAGTATGAAGCGAGACTGTGTGGGAGCTTCTCTTGCTGTCTTCAGGATTCAGGGAAAATAACCCAGCAATAAGTTTATGTTTCTATTTTATTTATGAAAGAGCTCTTGTTAAAAAGGGGGTGGAGATTATTAATGGTGGCTTTTTCTAAAGTGCAAACTTAATACAGAATTTAAATATGCTGCTTTCTTTTTTTAACAGACAAGAAGGTTCAGCTGAAAAAGGACACGTCACTCTAACATCAGGTGACACTTCTTACCAAGATAGAAGATTTCCATCTAAACATGTAAAGGTATGAAGTAAACACCTTCTTGTCTGTTAAAAAAAGAAAGTAGCATATTATCAGCATAGACATAATGAACCTTCTTGGACCAGAATTTAAATAACTGTATTCTAACAATGACTTTAATACATTTTATAAAGCTGATGATTTTAAGACAGCAGGGTGTTTTTAGAAGACTGAAATACATATGCAGGTCAAGATCATTTTTAGGGGGTTGCCAAAATTAACACAAACTTTGATTTCCTCACAATAAATTTAACTTTAGTATATTCAATATAAATATTAGTGTGACAGGATCCTCAAAACTATTAATGAAATAAACCTTACAAGTCTATAATGTACTTAACAGTGCAAACCTTTGCTTAGATAAATAAGCCTACAAGGACGTCAGAAATCTATGCAGTTATAAATATATATATTTTTGTTAAAATGTTTAATGTTGGTTGTGCAGTTGGAAATTTTAAGATCAGTAGTTAGACTATTAAAATGTGACTTTCCTTCACTTTATATCTTGCAGAACACTGACACCAAGACCAAGGCTTCCATGAAGCAAACTGTGTTGGGAGTGTGAGTCCTACAGGAGGAAGCTGAGCCTGGAGATGAACCAGAGGACATCGGTGTCCTGACTGAAGGTCTGGAAGTTCTCAGTCATTTGGGGAGCATTGCAATGGCTTGTGCTTTATTTGGACTGACACACTGTTTGACACCTGAGCTACCCACCAAAGCTCAGATGCAACTTCCATGTCCTGCAGAATGTTCTTCTGAATCTGGATGGTCATAACTTGTCATCCAAGGCTCAGTTCTTAAGAACAAGCTTCTTAAATAAATAACCACAGAGAAAAAACAATACTGGTATCTGTTGATGCAGGATCTCTGCATGCAAGTTTTTTTTTTTTCTTAGAAAGTTCAGTTTGGGAGTCAAGATGTTCAGAAAGACTTAATTTGCTCAGTGGAATAAGATTGTTTGTGCTGAGTTAGAAAAGTCTCCTATGATTGTGTGTTGCTAGTAGGGTTGCAAAGGAATGGAAAATTTCCAGTAAATCAGAAACTTTCCATGGCAGACATGGGAATTCATTAAAATTTGTGATAAATCACTGGAAATTGGAGATAATTTAAATGAACTGAATCATATCTAAAACATTGATATTAACATTATGTTTTGTCATGGGCAGACATTCATATCCAAATAATACAATTAAAAAGCACATTACTTACCAACAAATGTATTTGTAAGTAGAAATTTATCAGGTTTTAATTGGTTTATTGAACAGTCAATTTTATTTTCACATTATTTAATCCATAGGCTCGGATATGCAGTCTTGAGCTTTGTGTAAAAAAATGTGGCCTCAGTATTCCAGGGTTCCACACATCATTTGTGTGCAGAAATATTCTCAAATATACTTCCATGAAATCTGATTGTTTTAGTCAAGGTTATGCTCAAATATATTATTCCCAACTATATTTAAAATTCGGTTAAGGGTCAACCTTCAATATTCTTAAATTTCAGCTTTATTCCTTTTACAAAACCCAAAACCAGTGAAGTTGGCACGTTGTGTAAATCGTAAATAAAAACAGAATACAATGATTTGCAAATCCCTTGCAAATACCTATATTCAATTGAATACACAGCAAAGACAAGATACTTAATGTTCGAACTGGTAAACTGTGTTATTTTTTGCAAATATTAGCTCATTTTGAATTTGATGCCTGCAACATGTTTCAAAAAAGCTGGCACAAGTGGCAAAAAAGACTGAGAAAGTTGAGGAATGCTCATCAAACACTTATTTGGAACATCCCACAGGTGAACAGGCTAATTGAGAACAGGTGGGTGCCATGATTGGGTATAAAAGCAGCTTCCCTGAAATGGTCAGTCATTCACAAACAAGGATGGGGCGAGGGTCACCACTTTGTGAACAAATGCGTGAGCAAATTGTCCAACAGTTTAAGAACAACATTTCTCAACGAGCTATTGCAAGGAATTTAGGGATTTCCATTAATGCTGAAAGGTACATACAGGTTTTGGAGCAACATATGTTGCCATCCAAGCAACGTCTTTTTCATGGACGCCCCTGCTTATTTCAGCAAGACAATGCCAAGCCACATTCTGCACGTGTTACAACAGCGTGGCTTCGTAGTAAAAGAGTGCGGGTACTAGACTGGCCTGCCTGTAGTCCAGACCTGTCCCCCATTGAAAATGTGTGGCGCATTATGAAGCGTAAAATACAACAACGGAGACCCCGGACTGTTGAACAACTTAAGCTGTACATCAAGCAAGAATGGGAAAGAATTCCACCCGAAAAGCTTCAAAAATTGGTCTCCTCAGTTCCCAAACGTTTACTGAGTGTTGTTAAAAGGAAAGGCGATGTAACACAGTGGTAAAAATGCCCCTGTGCCAACTTTTTTGCAATGTGTTGCTGCCATTAAATTCTAAGTTGATGATTATTTGCAAAAGAAAATAAAGTTTCTCAGTTCGAACATTAAATATCTTGTCTTTGCAGTGTATTCAATTGAATATAAGTTGAAAAGGATTTGCAAATCATTGTATTCTGTTTTTATTTACGATTTACACAACGTGCCAACTTCACTGGTTTTGGGTTTTGTAATTCCCATGGAATTTTGCAACCCAAGTTGTTAGTGCAGATTTTTTTGCACTGCACATGTGTAGATATTTGAAAAGGTGTTGACATCATGCATATTCTTCATTTTTCTTTATTGCACACATCTATGTAGTTGGATTAGTTGTAACAATACTTTTATATGAACCAAGATTATGGGATCTGTTTATGATCTTCTGGTTTAGGCTTTTTCCGACGTTCTTAAGGAAGTTCATTTTATATGCTAAGAATTTGACAGCTTGAATGCCAAGTCATGGCCAAAGATTTATATCACAGTGTAACTTGTAACTTGTTTATTCATTCACATTTGTAACTTTTTTGTAAAAACCTGATGTGAACCCTGTTCATAATGCAGTTGTATAATAAAATGTTAAATGAGTTTGCTTGTTGACATTGTTTTTGTAATTAAAGAAGTGAATTCTAGTTTAAGCAATGAACAACACACAAATTGGACCAACAAGACTGATATTAGCATGATAGGCAAAACCTATATTTGTTCATTCAACAAGATTAATGTTACTATTATGGACAAATCCTACAGTAGTTCAGGCAACAAGGTTTAATTTTGTTGCATGAACACATTTACGCAATGTAGACTAACCTAGGTAATAGCATTTTAATTCAATAAAGGGACAGTTAGTCTCACCTACTAATGTGTATGCTGTTCAAATAACACAATGAAATTTTGTTGAATTTACGTGGTCTGTTTAGATGGAATATAGATACCACGATATAATCATGTTCATCCAGTGAATTATTATTTTGAGAGTATATGTATATATATCTATACATACATATATAGGTCTATTCAGTCATCATAGTACAACAATTTTAAACAAGTTAAACAACTTCACATTGCAACATTTCATTGTGACTGAGCAGGCACAGGCAGAAGCAAACTGGTTGTTTAAGCCTATCCTACATTATTATTAACTTAAGCTACCAATTTCCAAATGTGTCAATAGATAAGAGAAAATGGTGAAATGATCTGTTAGCATTAAAATCACTACACAAATAAATGCAGTTTTATTGTAGGCTACTGAGGCTACCGAGTGATCAGACAACAAGACTACTATATGACTGATGGTTGAAATAATGTAAGATGCATAGTTTTCTGGCTCAATTTTAGTATAGTTCACTGTTTTCTATTATTTTAGAGGTCTTAAGTCACTACATGAGAAAACATTTCCAAAGGCCTTAAAAGTGGTCTTACCTTCAGACGGTGTAGTCTCTCCCACCGAGGATGTCACTTGCGACAGTGTCTCTGATAAAAACAAAACATGACTTTTGAACAGTGTCCTATCAACAGAAACCTTCCCCAATGCTGAGAGACAGATCACTTACTGTGGTCCAGAGAGGCATGGGCCTGCTCCATGTCTGTGCAGCCTGATGACAGTCCCAGGCCTTCCTTGTCCTCAGACCGGGGTTTTCTGGACTCAGTGCTGCTGTTTCAGAGTCGGTGCCACTGTCCTTGGCTTCAGTGTCACTGAGTACTATCTCATCTAGGAAAAGGTTTGATTTATTCATTTATCCATAGAGAGCTAGAAATAGAGATAGATAATGACAAGGTAGAGAAAGACAGTAATAGATAGACCGATAGCTAGAAAAAAAGACAGAGATAGACATGTAGATATAGTGAAAGATAGACAGATATAGCTTGAAAAAGATAAGAGATAGACAAGTACAGATAGATAGAGCTCGACAAATAGAGATGGTTGGAATAAATAGAGATGGACAGACAGATATAGCTAGAGAAAGGCCGAAAAAGACAGATAGAGAAAGACAGAAATAGACAGATAGAGATTGCTAGAGAAAGGAAGAGATAGACAGATAGAGATAGCTAGGGAAAGGCAGAGATAAACAGATTGAGACAGCTAGGGAAAGGCAGACATAGAAAGATAGAGATAGCTAGGGAAAGGAAGAGATAGACAGATAGAGACAGCTAGGGAAAGGCAGAGATAGACAGATAGAGATAGCTAGAAAAAGACAGAGATAGACAGATAGAGATAGCTAGAAAAAGACAGAGATAGACAGATAGAGATAGCTAGGGAAAGGCAGAGATAAACAGATTGAGACAGCTAGGGAAAGGCAGAGCATAGAAAGATAGAGATAGCTAGGGAAAGGAAGAGATAGACAGATAGAGATAGCTAGAAAAAGACAGAGATAGACAGATAGAGACAGCTAGGGAAAGGCAGAGATAGACAGATAGAGATAGCTAGAAAAAGACAGAGATAGACAGATAGAGACAGCTAGGGAAAGGCAGAGATAGACAGATAGAGATAGCTAGAAAAAGACAGAGATAGACAGATAGAGATAGCTAGAAAAGACAGAGATAGACAGATAGAGATAGCTAGGGAAAGGCAGAGATAAACAGATTGAGACAGCTAGGGAAAGGCAGAGATAGACAGATAGAGATAGCTAGGGAAAGGAAGAGATAGACAGATAGAGATAGCTAGGGAAAGGAAGAGATAGACAGATAGAATAGCTAGAAATAGACAGAAGATAGATAGAGACAGCTAGGGAAAGGCAGAGATAGACAGATAGAGATAGCTAGAAAAAGACAGAGATAGACAGATAGAGATAGCTAGAAAAAGACAGAGATAGACAGATAGAGATAGCTAGGAAAGGCAGAGATAGACAGATAGAGATAGCTAGAAAAAGACAGAGATAGACAGATAGAGATAGCTAGAAAAGACAGGAATAGACAGACATAGATAGCTAGAGTAGACAGATAGACAGAAAGAGATAGATAGAAAAAGACAGAGATACACAAATGGAGATAGACTAGAAAAGATAAACAGATAGAGATAGCTAGAGAAAGGCAGAGATAGATGGATAGAGATAGCTAGAAAAAGAGAGATAGTTAGAGATAGCTAGAAATAGACAGACAGACAGATAGAGATAGCTAGAAAAAGAGAGATAGAAAGAGATAGCTAGAAATAGACCGACAGACACATAGAGATAGCTAGAAAAACATAGAGATAGACAATTGGAGATAATTAAAAAACAGACGGATAGATGGATAGAGATAGCTAGAAAAAGACAGAGATAGACAGATAGACATGGCTAGAAATAGATAGAAATAGACAAAGATAGCTAGAAATAGGCAAATAGACAGACATAGATAGATAGCTAGGATATAGACAGAGATAGACAGACAGAGATAGCTAGAGAAAGACAGAAATAGACAGATAGAGATTGCTAGAGAAAGGCAGATAGAGAAAGATAGTGAAAAAACAGAGAGCTAGCTAGAAAAAGACAGAGATAGATAGATAGAGATAGCTAGGAATAGACAGAGATAGACAGACAGAGATAGCTAGAGAAAGGCAGAAATAGACAGATAGAAATAGCTGAGAATAGAGATGGACAGATAGAGATAGCTAGAAAAAGACAGAAATAGACAGACATAGATAGCTAGAAGTAGACAGATAGACGGAAAGAGATAGATAGAAATAGACAGAGATAGATAGAGATAGCTAGAAATAGACAGATATAGACAGACAGATACAGCTGGAAATAGACAGATAGACGGATAGAGACAGCTAGAAATAGAGACAGACAGATAGAGATAGCTAGAGAAAGGCAGAGATGGACAGATTCAAGATAGCTAGAAAAAGACAGAGATAGACAGATAGAGATAGCTAGAAATAGACAGAGACAGACAGACAGATACAGCTGGAAATAGACAGAGATAGACACCTAGAAATAGACAGAGATAGACAGATAGAGAAAGCTAGAAATAGACAGATACAGCTAGAAATAGACAGAGACAGACAGACAGATACAGCTAGAAATAGACAGAGATAGACACCTAGAAATAGACTGAGATAGACAGATAGAGAAAGCTAGAAATAGACAGAGACAGACAGAGAAAGCTAGAGAAAGGCAGAGAAAGACAGATAGATATAGCTAGAAAACAATCCATTTGCACCATGTCTGTCTTTCTGGGTTTTCTGACTCTATCCACTAAATTTGAACACTTAATAACACAAACCATGGATTCAGTTGATATTTTACCTTTGCACTTGAACCCTATCCATCGTAAAGGAGACAATGGTCCCTGGCAGTGAATGCACTTGTCCACGGCAGACATTGTTATGCATTGAAGAATATGTTTAGGACACTGTAAGAATATAAAAAGAAAATCACAAACTCAGAATAAGTGTGACTTTGAATGCAAAGCTTCCTATAAATAAGTCCATGTACCAAAATAATTTAAGGTGACTACACACACTTAAATGACTTGAGTCATTAATAATCAAATAATCAGAGGTACCTGTTCATGGTCTTTGGCCTGAGAACCTCCAGGAGACATTCCTTCTACAAGGGGCTGTAAAAATAACAGAACATGAGACCCTCTGTGTGTTCAGTCCATGTCAGATGCGTTCAGGTAGTTCTTGTTTTGATGTGCACACACAAAGAGGTAAGTGTGACCTTAAGCCATATCAATGCATTGAGGGTAAATGTCCATATAAAGCACCATCTACTCAGGTGACAACACACACACACACACATCAGTGTGACTCTAAAACCTACTAATGTATTTACTGTAAAGGTCCACATGAACCACCATCTACTTAGGTGACAACACACACAGTTGTGTGTGACATTCAGCCTCACACATGAGTTTAACATTATAAATGTTTTCAGGGAATGTGTCAGTATAAACCACAGATACGTAGATACCACCATCTACTCAGGTGGCTATACACAAACACAGATGTGACTGTGACTCTAAAACTTATTGATGTATTTATTGTAAATGTCCATATAAACTACCATCTACTCAGAAGACTACACACACACACACTCAGTGGTAAGGGTGAATTTCAGTCTTTTAAATGCATTCTGGAAATGTGTCAGTACAGTCCTGTTTAGATCACCATAGACTTAGGAGTCCACAAACACACAAAAGTTAAAAAAGGCCTTCTTGGCAAATCTATGTTCATGCTTTATCAAATACTGAAACGATCACACCTTGCTCAGATGTGAGTGTGACTTCAGAACAGAGAAAATCCTCCCATTAATTTATTCAAACTATCAAATCAATTCAGGAAGCTACACAAATACATACTGACACATGGCAGAAGAGGAGATTAACATAGTTTGACTGTAAATAACATTTAATATCACAAAACTTCAATTACCTTTTCAAAACTGGGTTGCAGTCCAACCACTGGACTCTGGTCACTCTTGCTCACAGGCAATGAGGAGTCCTGTCTCTCCACTGAGCACTAAAAACAGTAACAAAGGGGGAAAATGACATATGAGGGCAATCAAACTCAAAAGACAATTTCATACTTAGTGACAAAAATCACTAAATTTACAGGAAACAGTGAGAGGTGAGCAATTATTAACAGTTTTCTATCCCACAGTCAGAGGTGACATAGAAATGACCAAATGATCAGACATACCTGTCCAGGGTCTGTGACACCAGAAACTCTTAGAGAGGTCATCTCCACATCAGGGGGCTGTAAAGAGAAAGGAAATTCATACCAACAAAGGCCATTTCTTCTTTTAGATGTTTATTTTCAAAACAACTGTCCAAATGCCATGAGTGAAACTCTGGCACATATTATTCATTGGGGTCTGACACAGCAGGGAGCTTCAAGTCATTTATGAAAGGTTTATTTAGTGGGCAATTAATTCAACATCAAAGACATTATCAAAATATGTCTTCAATCAAAAGTACTCTTAACTACAGGTTGACAAGATCTATGGGACTGCAAAACAAGTCTTTTTTAAATACCACATGCAGATAAAACCCTCTGTGTGTTCAGTCCATGTCAGATGCATTCAGGTAGTTCTTGTTTTGATGTGCACACACAAAGAGGTAAGTGTGACCTTAAGTCATATCAATGCATTGAGGGTTAAAGTTCACATTAACCACCATCTACTCAGGTGACAGCACACACACACACATTAGTGTGACTCTAAAACCTGCCAATGTATTTCCTATTAAGGTCCACATGAACCACCATCTACTCAGGTGACAACACACACAGTTGTGTGTGACATTCAGCCTTACACATGAGTTAGAGTATGAATGTTTTCAGGAATGTGTCAGTATAAACCACAGATACATAGATACCACCATCTACTCAGGTGGCTATACACACACACAGATGTGACTGTGACTCTCAAACTTATTGATGTATTTATTGTAGATGGCCATATAAACCACCATCGATCTAGGGACTACACACACACACACATCAGTGTGACTCTCAAA